>JAHTLZ010000237.1:55022459-55051067 GCA_023846285.1 Phrynocephalus versicolor
AGATACCTTTAAGCTGGCAGTGAGCTCCACCTACTGGTAAATCAACCCAGCAACAATGAATTTTGTAAACGAAAACTGCCTTTTCTGAAGTATTATGCTGTGAATGTGTTGAATTAAAATCCATACAAATTAACATCCCACAGCTTGTATGTACAACTCATACAGCTGTGTGCTTTTGGTATGCTTTATATATGAAATTAATTAAAAATTACTCTCCATCACTTAGTCTTAATTATAGTATATGAAACCAAACTAACTGCCTATCATAGTTTCAGATCCCTAACAATTTTCCTACATGACTGTAAAAGACTAACCACAGTTTGTGCAACTTGACATAGGAAAAAAAGAAGCTGAGAAGGGAAATGAAAGTTCCCCATTTCATATTCAAATTTACAATGCAAGAGGAAAGAGGAGTACAAAAACACAAACCTTTTCTGCAAGTGTTCAGATGTCCTACTAAGCATACAGTAATACCTTGGTTTACAAGCATAATTCGTTCTGCAAACATACTTGTAAACCAAAATACTCTTATATCAAAGCAAATGTCCCCATAAGAAACTCTGGAAACTCAAATGATTCATTTTGGGGTCCCATCGACCATATACTGTACAAACAAAATGCCAAAACTCACAAAAGAAGTTGGCTAGACGTCCACGTCCACGTCCACACCATGGTTTAAGTACCTGGCTGAAGAATCTGCTCTGCTTGAGACTGACAACTGGATTTTACTCTGTGTTTTTAATGTGGCAATAAAGCATGCAATTTGTAGCCCTATACACCCTTAACTGGCTGGCCCATGACTAAAAATGGTTTGAAAAATAAGAAAGGATGTTGAAAACAATTTAAATTTAAAGAAAAAGAAAAATGAAAACCTAACCTGCATTCCTCTTTGAAAATGTTCCTGGCTGGTGCAAGGGAGACCTCTATTCCTCTCTCCTCCCTTTGCTTTGGAGGGTGCCTGAGACAGGATTTTCCAGACCATCACCAACAATCCAGAAAGTTGAGGGAGGAAGAGCCACCACTGACTCACTTGTGACCATGTGACCTGCTGCAGTGCTTGTATATCAAGACACTGTTTGTTGATCAAGGCAAAATTTAGAAGAAATGCTTGCTTGTCTTGCAAAACGCTCTTAAACCAAGCTACTATTGAACCAAGGTATTACTGTACATCCAAAGGCAAGATGGCAACATTCAGAGACGCCATACTCCTACCATCAGGAGTGTGGACATGCTTCAGTTATTATCAGCTCTCAGGCCAAAGCACCAGGTGGAGTCTTCCAGCTGGTATTTCAGCTAAAAATCTAGTTCTAACCCCCTCCCCAATCAGGGGTAGGGCAAGCTAAATACGTCTGAAGGCCATTTTTCAAATGTGCCAGCACCTAAAGGGCAACAATTTTTGTTCCTTTTTTGTTTATTTTTATGAAGACATACAGTTACAATTCTTAAATTCATTTCAAGTAGCTTAACATTGAATTCAATATGTATTTATTTAAAATATTTTACTCCACCTTTCTTCTTTAAAAGGACCCAAGTTGGCGTACATCATTAAAAGACAGCATTTAAAGCTAACAATAGTGTGTGTGTACCTACTAAAAAGGATCAAACAATTACTACACTAAAAAAAGAATTTAAAAAAATATAAAAACACATTCAAAACAATAAGGTGTAACAATCAGTTTTAAAAAATCTATTCAGGTTGCCTGTCACAAAAATAATGCTTGCCTGAAGAAAAAGATCTTGCTTGCAGAAGGGCAATAAAGATGGGGCCACCCTGGCCTCTTCTTGGAGGGAATCCAGAAGCAGCACCAGAGGGCGCCCTCTCCCATGTCCTGACCAAACACAACTGTGAAGATGATGGGACCAAGAGAAAGGTATCTCCTGATTATCTTAGCGTATGACTAGGCTCATAAAGGGAGACACCATCCTTGAGATAGCTTAACCTAAGCTATTAGGGCTTTCTAGGCTAGAACCAACACTTTTAGTTGTGCCCAGAAATGGATTGGAAGCTAGTGGAGCTGCAGTAACTTGGGGTGGTGGTGGTGGTGGTATATGATCTCTGTGACCAACCCAGTTAGCAATCTGGCTGTTGGACCAGCTCAAGTTTCCAAATCCTTTCCAGAGGCAACCCCATGTAGAGTGATTTACAGCAATCCCGCCATGATGTAGCTAAGGCATGTGTCACCATGGCCAGATCAAACCTCTCCAGAAATGGGTAAAGAAATGGGTAAAGCTTGTACACTAGTTTTAATTGTGCAAATGCACTTCTAGCCACTGCCGATCCATGAGCATCCACTCTCAGAAAAAAAAAATCCAACTGTGCACCTGTGCTTTCAGAGGGAGTGTAACTCTATACAACACAGGTTGCATAACTGATCCTTGATCTGCCTTTTGACTGACCAAAAGCATATTTGTCTTGTCTCCCCCCTCCACAGTAAGAGGGGGGTTGTCTTCGCATTTTACTCTCCAGACATGCCGCTCTGGGCCTCCCAAGAGCAGCACGGCTGGAGAGTAAACTGAGGCAGGAGATGTACCAGGACCACAGTATGTATGTGTGAGTATTTTTTTCCACACATACATACCTCTAAAACTAGGTGCATCATATGGTCAAGTGCATCGTGGAGCGAAAAATACGGTAAGTTTCAGTTTATTCATCCTGATCTAGACCATTACTGAGAGCAAAAATTGATCTAAAGTCAAAACAGCTTCCTCATATGTGGATGGCAAGAAGAGAGAGAGTTGGGTATCATCTGCATACTAGTGACTGAACTCCCAAAATGTTGACAACCTCTCCCAGCAGTTTCATGTAAATGTTACTAACACAGGAGACAAAACAGAATCTTGAGGGCCCCTGCAGGCCAGCAGCCAGGATGTTGGACAGATGTCCCCTAATACCATCTTCTGAGTTCTCTCCTTCAGAAAGGATCAGAGCCACTGTGAAACAGTACCTCCAAGTCCTATTCCAGAGCAATAGGCCAGAAAGAGCCAATGGACACTGGTATTAAATGTTGCTGAGAGGTCCAGCAAAACCAACATGAACACACTCCCCTTGTTCAGTTCCAAGTGTAGATTCATCCATCAAGGCAACCAAACCAGTCCCCATCCCATATCCAGACCTGAAGCCAGACTGAAACAGCTCTAAATAATCCGTCTTATCCAGGAATGCCTGGAGCCAAGAAACCATTACACGCTCCAGTACTTTGCCCGTGAATGGAATCTTGGGGACTGGTTAGTAAATATTTAGTATTGTGGAATCCAAGGAGGGCCTTTGCAACAATGGCCTTACTATTGCCTCCTTTAAGCATGTTGGGATCCTAACCACTTGACCAGTTCCTTTCTGGCAAGTTTATAAGCCAGGAAGTACAAGGATCCAGCAGACATGTGGCAGCTTTCAGTTCTTCAAGGATCTTGTCCACATTGTCATGAATAATAATTGGACAAAATGAATACTTTATTATTAAACTGTCAAAGATTTAATACTGATCAATATTTCCAGTTGCCATTTTCATCACAACCATTTTTAAGTCCTCTTAGAAACGCCTTATATAAAAATGCTAACAATCTTGTTTCAAACAACTTTAAGGCTTAGCTTTTTCCCTTTCCCCAGATCACCAGAATCAGACACTAATTTTGACTTCACTCATTACATCAGATAAAGAAACATATAGTGTGTACAAATTAATGGAAATGTAAAATACTTCAGAAATTCACAATTATATTTTTGTAAGGCTTGAAAAGACACACATAAAGTTATTTTTCTATTTTAAATCTGAAGAAAACAACAAATTCTAACCTTATTATTCAAGAAGAGAGAGGGAAAAGAAAAACACAGTTCTCAAGCAAGAAACCTTTTACTATGCAATCATAAGTGAGTGTGATAGCTATGTAGCAATTTCTTTTACTTATAAAGCACTTGCCCTACAGGTTAATAAATACTAAAATGCTATGAATACCAGCAAAAATACGAACAAGATCAAAATGTTGGTATCTGTAACATTTCTGTTATTGCACATATACCTAATACATCCTCCAAGATACTGAGGACTGTAAGCATATAAAAAATAATAATCCTTCATTTCTATGGAAACCAAACAGCTTAAACCAATTAGAATTCAAGGACTCAGGCATGTCTTTAATATAGAATTATGAAAGTATGATCCATTTCTCTGAACAAAGATCTACTTTAGATACTGCACATCTAAACATCTACAAGGCAGACTAATAAATTCTGATGCTCATAGTGCAGAAATGTGTAAGGCACTTATAACTGTTTAAATCAAGAAAAATAATAAAAAATGAAACAATTTAAAATGACTTGTTTTTCAATGAAAATAGCAAAGAAAAATGTGGCATCTAGATAAATAGTTACAAGCTATATACAGTGAAGACGTTTAAAAACAACTTACTCAAATTATGGAGGTATAAGAGAACATTACTAATTATTTACTACCAATATAACTGAATGGCATTTTCTTAAAGAAATCTGCATAAACAGATAACACATCACAAACATCAGGAAAAAAGCTTGTCTAATGGGTAACCCAAATACCTAGCATAATGTAGTGGACAGACAGGTGGCCTAAGAGGCGACTTAGGTTTGAATCCCCATACAGGGGTGGAAATTCAACAGGGGTATGGAAGTGGTAAATTCTGTATGTAAGTATTTTACTTATCATGAAAACCCTACTGGGTCATTATAAAATGTATTATTTTAAACAATTTTCTATATATGAATCTACCAAAAAGAAAGTGACCTATATTTTATCTTTATGATCCCTAATTCAAGGGAGAAAATTAAATACAGTAAAAGAAAGCTGTGTTAGCATAAACAATATGATTTGGGAAATAAGTCAACTAGGTTTAAATCTTCCTTCCTTCCTTCCTTCCTTTAGGTTGAGAATTCAGTTAGTAAAGGCTTCTGTTCAGTGTCTTTTTTAAACTCTAATTTCAACTTGTGAGAGTTTCTGTTCTGGGAATGATGCATATTAATTTCTCAGACTTCTGATTAGGAGAAAAGATTGATAACAACATTATTGGTGATGTAATGAAACTCAAATTGTTTCATAAAGATGTGTAATTTCCTTGTAAACAGTAAGAGAGAGTTGTCATCTCTTCTGTGTTTACCATTAAATTCTGTGTATCATTTTTTAACGAATAGGAATAGGGGGTTGAGAGCAATGGAAAGTTGTGTTTCCAGTATACTGCTTCAATCATTTTAGCAAATAATCTTGTGAGTGGATCCTAGGAATGTGAACGCACAGAAATCCCAATATTATCTTGTAACCTTGGGCAGAGTGTGCAGATAAGAGAGTGATGCCATGTTTAAATTGGCAAAAATATTCAAGGTGTTTTGCAGTGAGTGACTTTGGACTAGCTGTTGTTGCCTTGAAGTCAGTTTTGACTTGATGTCACATCGTAACAACTTGATAGGTAATTATTCCTCCCCCCACCCCGCCATATTAACTGATTAAGATTCAGAGGGAGACCTACTAAGAAGTCAAGAACCACCATTTGCCAAGGAACACAAGTGTGAATAATGGTGGCTGTTGGCACATAGGAAAATGCTTAAACTTCCCTTTATTCACAAGTAACCTCCTGTAAGCCTTTTCCACCATCGTTACATTTTTATTTCTTCTTCATTAGACCTTGGGGCTAACTAGACACCACAGATAGCCTGTAACATAGACTTCTTTATGTTCCAAGAAATCTGCTATAGCAGGAGCTTTTACACAAGTCCCATAGATTGCAAATGATCTTTCTTTGTGATGTGACGGACTTATTATTTAGTTATTTATTATTTCTGAGTCTTCCGACTTTCCCAGAGGAACTCTGTTCAACTTACAAACATAGGTTCATAAGGTGAACATCTAACTACATAACAGAGGCTGGAGGTTGGATTTCCCACTGTGCCTCCTGACAGAAGCAGCCTGTGCAGCTTTGGACAAGCTGAGCACCCCCAAGTTACTCTCAGAAGAAAGGAATGGTAAACCACTTCTATGTATTCCCTACTTAGAAAACCATGGAAAAGGATCACCATCAGTGAGAATCAACTTGATAGCATGTAATTACTATCATTTTACCCTTATAGTAACCATAGGGAAGGAGAAAGAAGTAAACTGGGAACCTTTGAACCCTCTCTCAGAAGCAGCTGTAACACTATGAAGGAAAGAAAAATTATATACTGTAATAGAAAACCATTTGGTTTGGCTGTGAAATATTCAAATCCCTTCCATGACAAAACAACCCAGATAGATTTGGTCAGGTCACTTTTTTAACCTGAACTCCTAGAACTGCTAAAAGAATAAAAGGCTTAAGATCTAGAAAGTGCTTCGAACAGATAAAAACCAGAATGGAGACAGAATAAATTGCAATGTGGCCTGCAGATCACAGCATTTTAAATAAGTGCATTAAGAGCTTTGGGGTAGCAAAAAAAAATCAATGATCAACTTGGTTATAGAAATATCTTCTTCCAAAGATTCGAAGAAGTTGCTTCACCTTAAAGTACCACTGTCCAAAGGAAATTGCAATAAATCATGCTTATTTGGCCTGCTACAATTCCATACAATACGTGGCACGGACACAATCTTTTTTTCAGAACCTAACCTTTTATGACCTCTTCTCCCTCATTTGAAAATTGACAAGGAGTGACTGCAAAGGCTCAACAGGTAGAGTGACTTTCAGGAACCCAAGGCCAATCAAGGAATTTGTTAGATCAGGCACATGTAAATAGAGATGGGGAAAACCACCTTCTAATCTAGACTACAACTCCCAGAATAATCCCAATTAACACAGCACTGAAGGTGTAGTCCACAAGAGTTTTCTCATTTCTATACCTTGATTTGTAAACAAGTCTAAATTTGCCTCTGTATTTCTTTTCCTAAAGCTCAATATAAATCAGTTCCTGCAATCATATTGCAACAATGCAGTATTGACATTTTCCATGCTATTTAATCATCATCGTCATTCACCACTAAGTCAATTCTGACCTATGGCAACCCTCTTCAGGGTTTTTCAGGTAATGAATACTCAGAAGTGGTTTAGCATTCTCTTCTTCTGGGGACGCCCTGGAACTATATTAGCTTGTCTGAAGCCAAACAGGCTGGTTCTGCTCACAGGAATCACAATGGGACTCAAACCCCCAACTTCTGGCTCCTAAAACAATGAGTGACTCAGCCGGTTCCCATGCTCTTTAGCAGGTGGTAAGATAAACAAACAAAACTATTCCAGATATCTTGGGGGTTTTTTACACTGACAAATTCCTCCATCACTACTTTTATTTAATGAGTAGAATATACATAACAATACAGTACAGTACAATACTACATTAAACAGTCAAGGCTCAACCAGAATGCTGTTTTCTAATGTCTGCTTTTTCCCTTTCCTCTCCAAAATGTTCAAAGGGCTCTTCTGATCCAAAAGGACCAAAACCTGCTCTACACTGAAAAGAATCTCATCCAGCATCTGAGCTACGGAGATGTTCCTTGTGCCTGCATCAAAAACCCAGGCAGTGGTTCTCAAAATCCACCCAATATATTAAGCTTACCTACATTATTCTGAATACTACTGTCCTAATTTCCCCCACCCCAGCTTCCTTACTATCATATCTGTATCTGTTTCTTCTGCATGTAATTTATGCTAGAAACATTCCCCAAAACAAATGTATTTCTTTGGTCTGTCTAGAATAGTATACACCACCCTTATTTTGTGTGAATACTGCACAGAAAAACAAATGCAACTTTGACAGCTGGGAAAAGGAGCAAAAACAAACCAAAAACTGTGTTATGTCTCTGAATAGAACATTTCATACATGTTTATGAGAGAATAAGCATGCCCTAAAGATGATGAACTAGAATTTTTAATCAAATGCATATTCTTGTGCGTATTAACTACTGAAACCACAGTGTCTTTTCCCGCAAATCAATGTATAATCTTGAGGCATGAGGAAGACAAGAGAAAAATAAACTGTAACAATTTTTCTTTTCAAAAAATAAATGTCAGACCCTCGCATACTGGAAGAAAACCTGCTTAGCCATTTATAGAGAATCCTTCTCACATATTGACAAATGGTCGCGAAACAATATGAAACTGTCTTTTTCATTTTTCTCCCTTATACTAAGAGAAGACTTAAACCCAATAACACTAAGCCTTGTGGAGCAGTGGTTAAACCTGAGTTCGATTAGTCCCTCAGTCAGATAGTTAGCTCGAGGGCGAGTTAACCTTCCATCCTTCTGAGGTGAATAAACTGAAAATCCAGAACACTGGGGGCAGGGCAGAGGTAATGTGTAGCCTATATAATTAAATTGTAAAGCACCAAGAGACAGCTTTAAGCACTATGGAGACTGGAGTAGTATATAAGCAGCATATTTTGCTTTGCTTTGCTGATATAGGGACTTGGAGTTTTATACCTTTGCTCCAGAAAAATAAAAATACAAGAACATAGGGATCATCACCATGATGAAGTACCAAGAGCGGGCTGCCAGATGTCCTTAGCCAGAAACAAATTAGCAACTACCAGCCTCTGCTTCTTGCCTCCAACATGCAATAATTAGATGTGATATGGTTCTGAACAATGAATTCACATTCTTAGCTATGATGGGAACTCAATTTCAATCCATTTTTAAATACTTTTAGTAATGGCTGACACCTTTGATGGAGATTTTTAAAGAATAATAAAAGTAAAACTGCCAAAAAGGGACAAACAAGTGTCTGTGACCTGAAACCATACTATGTTCCATGATTAATAGTCATCAAAACTTGCAATCCATGTAGTGCATTAACAGCAGTGTTCCAGTAGGATAGGCACAACAATTACCATAGAAGAGACTGATCTGGCATCTTCTTCATAATGTACAACAGGTGGGGGTTCTTTCCCATCATTTTCTTGCACTTTTTGTTGTAGAAGCTCTTTCTGTGCCGCAAACTTGACCTCAGTGCATTTCAACTGCTGAACAGTTTGCTTTAATTCTTCCAGAGCTTGCTTTTGGCTCAGCAAAAGCACGACACTAAAAAGGGATAGAAATATATATATTTTAAAAAAACATTATATAAAAGAAATAAAGCAATATCCAGGAATACATAGTTAGAATATTTAGGTTGGGGAGCCTGTTAAAATGAGGAAAGGACTGGGGGCACATGCTTGAAAATGCTTATAATGAACCAACCTAATTCCCCACTTTTCCTGAAGAAACAGCTCAAATCTGCAAAACATAACTTTGAATCAAACACACAGATGGCTTCAGCCATGACTGCTTCTACAATTTCCTGTTTAACTATGAACAGGGGAGACATATTTATAGTTCCTAAAAGCATCGCCTCCATAATATGCAGCTAATACATTAAAGAGCAACCACCTGATGCATATTCACTGCCCCTTGGCATATGTAGATGAATACTCTCCTGGGGGTGATGACTGAACAGAAAACTATAAAGACAAGACAGAAGTATAAACAGCTTTGATCCAGCTACGTGCTTTAATAGCAAAAGGCCAAAGAATAGGGTACAGGGAGCCATATAGGAAAACATTATAGTACATTCTGAAAGACGCCTACACTGAAAAATAGGGAAAAGGCAGATTTACCACCCCTGTATCCGTGATAAACTGGGAACAGAGAAAGAAGAAAACATAGCCTAGTTATTTCACTAGACAGAATGAGAAAAAGTTGGAAAGGGGGAAGAACAGTGATGGAAGTATCAAAATATGGGGAAGAGAGCTTGTGAAAAGTCCAGTTTTATCTTTATTACCTAATTTTCTTAGAAGGACCCAACAGGCAACAGCATGCAAAATCTACTTTCAAATTCCTCCTTGGGTCAAAAACTGGTCAAACTACAAACACACAAAGTTCTCCAATGCCTGTGATTTAAAGAGCATTTACATATGCTTACAATTGTTATTTGTAATTGTTATTTGCTTCTCGGCCTCTAAGGCTAAGATCATGTGTAGTGTCTGTTCTTGTCAGAGTAATGTCTGATATCTCCTCCAAGTGAGGAGTGCTTGTTTTTTATAGAGCCTCGTGGTGCAGTGGTTAAATACCTGTACTGCAGGTAAAACTGTGCTCACGACCTGGGTTCAATCCCTGGTAGCAGGCTCAAGGTTCACTCAGCCTTCCATCCTTCCAAGGTCGGTAAAATGAGTACCCATCTTGCTGGGGCGGGGAATGTGTAGCCTGCACACTGTAATTAAAATTGTAAACTGCCCAGAGACTACTTGTAGTGGTATGGGGCGGTATATAAGCAGAACACTTTGCTTTAATATAATATTTACTATTCCCTCTACGTCAGGGTTGACAGTAACTTTGGCAAACCCAGAGCCACCATCATGGCTCCAGCATCCATCATGGGCTATAAACAAAATACCCCATTTTGATTCATTTTAAAGAATTGCCCATTTTAGAGTTTACTGATATCTGTTTACAGGGGGTGGGGGTTGTTTTGGGAGGATTTTGAGATGGAAGAAACCTGGTGTTTGAGAAAGTAACTCCTGGGAGTCTCCAGAGGAGAAAATCATATATTTATGCATCTGCCCCCACAAAACCAGTTTCAAAAAAATTCTTCAAAATCTGGGGTACAACTATGGGTTCTGTGGAGCCCTTTCCACCCCCGCAGACAGACATTACAAAAGTATTACAAAAAAATCTGGCTTTACACTTGCAAAAGGTACCAAATGCAGACACTGATGGTCTGTCTTCCTCTCAGTTCTGTCAAATTGTGACCATTATTTCCTTATAATACTCAGGACTGCATAAACAATTATAATATGTTTTAATTCTTGGTAAACCACATGTCGGATCTCTCAAAAGAAAAATATTGAACTTGAACATGTCACTTGCTTTCAAATAAATTTATCTAAAGAATTTCAGGAACATGATCTAATAATAGAATAAAAAGTCATAACTTTCTTCTACTCACTCAGATTTCCTTTCACAGATCTTAGAAGATTCTTCTATCTTCTTTTCCAGTTCTAACACAAGCTCCTCCTTATTAAGAAGTGTCTGCTGTGTCTGAATCAATTCTTCTACTACAGTTTTCAGCCTATTATTTCAATAGGAAAAAAGAGGATAGATGTGAGACAACAAATGGAATTTGTGCACACTTAAATGTTCTTTTTTGCTCTCTGAATAGGCAACAAAAAGATAGATTAACATAATATGCTTAGCTGAAGCAATTTGAGATTACCATGGTTTGAGATTACTACATGGCTCACTATTTTGGACATACAGTAATACCTTGGTTTAAGAGTGTTTTGCAAGACAACCAAACATTTATTCATAATTTTGCCATGATCGAGCAATGTCTTGCAATACAAGCACTGGAGCAGGTCGAATGATCACACTTGTGCCAATTCTCTCCCCCCCCCCCCCTCTACCTGCTGGATTGTGGGTGATTGTATGGAATATTCCCTCTCAGGCAAGCCTTAAAAGCAGAGGGAGAAGAGAGGAAGGGAGGTCTCCCTTGCACCACCCGTGAAGGTTTTAAAAGGTGAGTGCAGATTAAAAGTTTGTTTTATTTTCCTTTATATTTTTCTTTAATTTGTTTTCAGCATCCTTTCTTATTTTTCTAACCATTTCTAGTCATGGGGCAGCTAGTCAAAATCCAGTTGTTAGACCCAAGCAGAACAGATTCCTCAGACAGATAGTTAAACCATGGGGTGGAGGTAGACTTCTACCCAACTTCTTCCAGAATGGGTTATGCTCATAAACCAAGTTATTACTGTAGAAACATTTCTGACAGAAAACCACTATACTGTATTTGCAGAAGAGATGGGTTCCTGTCCCTCTGTCCTTCCCTCATTTTAGGACCAGATTGTCTGAAATAATTTAAAATCGCCTAAATGTAATCAAGTCCTGTTAAAACTAAAGACTTTATCATCACATGTGAAAACACTTTTTTCAATACGATGAAACTGTTGAATATTGTCAAAGACTCAATGACTATGATCTAATAGTGTTTAATCAAGCACACAACTCTGCAATAACTGTGGCAATCATATTTTTCTAAAGAATTTGCTATTTAGAAACTATTTGTGTGATAGCATAAAAAGCAAACAAGTTCTTACAACTCAGTCTTGAGAAAATAAAATGCATATTTGAAATATTTATAGTAATCTGAAACCACTATGAATTCTGAACTGCAGTGCCAGAAAAATAAAACATGTACTAGAAGAAATACCATTTACAATTTTCATAAAGATGAGATGTATCTCAAGATTCACTACAGCAACTGGCAGCTCAGAAAAAAGATTTATCACACGTTTAAGTGTACTCCCATCATCAATTACCTTTAGAACCCAAATAATCCACCAGTGTACAACAACATCAAGTAAAACAGAATAAATTACTTTAGTGGGACAATGTAGTTATTCTTTTCTAACTGCCTTCCTTTTTATACAATTCATCATGAAAATCTACCACCACTAACATTTCATCTATTCCAGCAGAAGCCATTGCACTAAAGAACTGCAGAAAACAGCAAGTCTTTTTCTTTTAGGGTTATTTATATATTAGATTTATATACCGTCCATCTAACTACTGGGCTACTCTAGTTAGAGCCTTACTTACAACGTGAACTCAAAGTAATCAAGAGTGCCCAGTCTCTTTTTCTTTTCTCAGTGTAACAGAAGAGGGAAGAACCCCTCTGGCTGGCTGTGTGGGGCCGCAATTATTACTTTTTAACAAAGAGCAGCATGATATACAGATACATAGAAGACCTAAGGGCTGAATTCAGATCTGTGCATAGGTGACAATTCCACTTACATACTGGGGCTGCATTTTTTTTTCTACTCAGGACTTGCACAGGGCAGAGCAGGATCTTTGACCCTCTACTATGGTTTGTTAGTGGCTGTGATCACCTAAGTTCTTATAGTAAGAGAATGAGAATGAGTAATCCCTTTCCTGCATGAAAGTGAGTTCTCCTTTGTAAATCACCCGAAGTTCCTTTTTGGTAGAAGGGGTGGTATGTAAGCTTTAAAATAAAATAAATAAATCAGCCCACTAGTGCTGCAAATTACAAACTGCTCAAAATTACAAATACATATTATTCGTTCTCTAAAATTAAAAATTACCAAGCCTCATTTTGGGGATGACAATGCAAATTAACTGAAAGATTCAAAGTCATTAAATCAGTATTCTACAACTCGGCAGTGAGAAGTAATCTTCAGTAAATGTCAGCTAACGAATGAGATAGTGTGGAGTTGGGCTAGTAATGATAGCTATCAAAAGGATAATTTCCTTCACAATGAACTTGTGTGTTATAAAAAGGATATTTAAAAAGGCAGAATTGACCATTCTTAAACAGTTGCAAAACATTTTGACTTCAACTTGTGTCTTAGCAGGAACTCTGCCACAACTGCTTACAGAGTTGCCACTAAAATTTTATTTTTCATTTCCCTGACCAATATTTGTCAATTTCCCTGACTACTATTAAAATATAAGCACTGAAACGAATAGGTTGTGCTGCATTGATGCCAGCTTAATGATTTTTTCTTTGCATAGTGCAGAGTAAAAATTATTAGTTGTCTGTGAAATTTAACAGCAGCAAAACTCATTTGTAACTCTGCACTGTGTTTAGTAGGAGATAAAACATCCCTTCCATACACAAGCATGACCCAAAAACATGCTTATCTTTATAAGAATGTTAAATGCAGTACTAGCAAGAAGGGATGAAAACAGTTAGCTGTTTAAAGCTTAAACTAGCCTTGCTTTCCAAATGCTACAGGCAGACTTTGGACATCATGCAGGGACAGAGCTCAACAAGCACATTAGACTGGTTGCTGGGGATGGAAATGGAAAAGAGCAGCATTACGTTTTACTTGTATTCTGCTCTTTCTCTATTTCACTTGCCACAAGAACAGATCGAGGTCTTGCAGCAGCAGGTCAAGATTCCACTGTATTTTAATCACAATTTCCTTCACTTTTCTTGATTTTAGAGCAATTTCCATGACTTTCCCTGGCCAATTCCCATTTCTCTGTCTTTCCCTGACTTTCTAGAAAGTGACAACCCTGGCTTAGACAATGGCCTGCAAGCTAGTGCACCTACTTACCTTACTACCTCCGTCTAGTCATAATTGGTATTTAGTAAGACCTGCTCATTGGAAAAATTAATGTAGATCTTGTTCCTAAGAGAACTAATACAGACTACCAAGTTGTGTAAAGCTAAGTTCCATTAGTATTGTTATGGGTCATGAATATACAGTATAAGTTGTCAAGCCCTTCTGTCCTTCTCCCACTACCCTTACATATGTCTCTTTTTACACTCAGACTACGCTTTGATCCCGTGCCCTAGCTTTTTGTCACAATAATGCTATTCTGCAAGGATAGCTCAGGAAAACTAGCTTTTGTGTTTTTAGCCATGTATTTCCAAAGATACTCCTCTGATTTATTTTTGTAGTCTTCCTCCTCCCTTTATCCTTATTGTAGCAAGGCTCACCTACCTTTCACTATGCAGAGTGTGCCTCCACAAAGCATCCCGGTTCCATTCATGCACCTTCATGCCACCCAATTGTTTAAGCAGATTTTCCTGAACTTATCAAAACCAGTTTCCTACCATAAACACCAACATAAACTTATATAGACAATCTGGAACTGCCAAGATGCAGAGAGCTTTTCCATCAGACAGGCTTCTTCTCAAGAACTCATTTCTATCGGCATACATTTTCCATATCATACATACAAATTATTTTATTTACTTATATTTACATCTTCATCACAAAAGGCATTAATATAAAATGGAGGGAAAGGAAGGGAAGTTAGGATTAACTTACATAGCTTGCAAACTTTCAGCTGTCAGATTATTCCACATAATCTCATTCGCTTGAAGATTTTCATTTTCTTCCAATAAAGATGTATCAAACTCTATTTCTTGTTGTTCAACATCTGCTGTCCTTTAGAAAATACAAAGCAATTATTTGGTTTTACACAACACTCAAATATTCCTTCAGATAAAAATACTGTACTGTACAACTTTCTGTAAACAACATGACTGCGTTTAATAAAAAGAGTCTGCATATTAACAAACACACTCACCCTCTAGTGCTCCTGTAACTCTGCAGATAAATACACAGATGAGAGAGGAGCGGGACACATAAAAAGCAAACATCTGAAGCAGCAAGTTAACAAGAATGCTGTCACTGTGAGGTAATGAAGATTTCATATTGGTGGAATAAGCACAATTTATACATTAGTCATCTGTAGGCTAAGGCGGTTTATTTTGACAATTACAATATTAGTTGAATGATCTCCACTGTAATTGGCTCCCATCATAGCGTCACACAATTTCCGCTAACCTATGTTAAAGGCTTCTGCTAAACCATATCACTGTTCACTACATTCGTCTTTCTACTTTCTACTCTTATATTTCCACTAACTTGTTATCCACTTTTTAAAAGAAATATTGAGATTATTCCAGAAACTACTACGGCTATATAGACAGAATCCAAGTACAGAACCAGAGTCTAGATTGCCTGACTTGCTCTGGTGTCAAGATACTAGTTAGTGGAGAGTGCCACCTCATTACTTATACTCTTCATGGCATCTTTCCCAACTCCTTTTGCATTTGCTCCAGGAATGAAAACTGGGGCTTCAGATCTCTAACACAATATCTGTTCAATACCTACAGGTGAAAACAGTGTCCCATTCTTGCTGGAGAACATAAGTAGAGTCAGGCCTGGTTAGTATCTTGATGGGGGATCAATAAATAATACAGGATCACCAGGCAAGAAAGAATGCTACCTGAAACCCTGGGAGACAGTCCCAATGAAAGTTGGCAGTAGTAGGCACTTCCTTATGAAACATTTCTATCAAGATATATCTCATGATAGTCCCACGATTATAACCAAACCATCACACTTGCTACTACCCTAGACAGCCGCCAGTAATAGAAATTAAGTCCCCACCAAATTATCTATTACAGTACTCAGAACTGATTTATTTTTTACATAGTATGGTTTTAATGTAAAAAAGAAACCACAACTATGAATATTTTACCTGTAAGCTTCTATGAAACTATCATATTCTGAAGAAGGGTCTATCTGCTCAACAGATGTCTGGATTTCTTTATGAACATTCACTATTTCTTCTGTCACAAGACTGGTGATTTGGCTGTATTCTTCAAGAATTCCTTTTCTGAAGAAGAAATTATTTGTCAGCCTGAAAAATGTCAGTCCCGTGTAGGCCGCACAAAGATAAACTTTTGAACGAGAGCAAATGTGGTTTGTTATGTGATAAAATTCACTCTTCTCATTTTCATTCTTATCTAGGAAGAAATACAATTTTTAGGGCAAATTTTGGTTTCTGACCAGGAGGCACAAGACAGGGTGGCTCTTTCCATTATTATTATTTCTTCCTCCTGACATATATTGAATATTTTCCCAAATCTCACTCAAATATATATTGAGATGTGTGAGTACTTTGCAGTATCTGAAATGCTTTTCAAAAGCTCCAAAAGGAGTAATTATTTTGAAACTGACGGAAAGGCCAGACTTGCCTCAAAAAATGAATACTCATTGCATTATAACCAACCCCTCTATCTACAATGTACAAATCTAGTTTCTACTGTATGCTGAGAATACAATGACTGAACTCCTGTTGGGGGCCTACTGAATCAGAGGGGACCTGATGCATCAACTCCTCTGTAACTTCCATTGATCCAAATGGGCATACTCCAGTTGCAATTAATTTCACTCAAACAAAATGTAACTAGAGTAGATAGACCTAGTTGAATAAATAAAATTCACAGGAGTTGACTCTCCAAATCCCCATTGATTCAGTGGTCCTAGTCTAATGTAATTCACTGCCTAAGCAACAAGAGTTCAGTCATTCTGACTGAGATGGAGAAGGGCAACAAGATTAGAACCTTTCACCATGGTCTGATCACTGATTCTATTTATAGAGATATGCAGCCATATATTATTATTGAAAATTATGATTCAGGTTGTTCAGTCCAGAGGAGGCTCTGTTACAGTAAATAGTAAAATAGTAAAAAGTCACAGTAAATAATAACAATATTCCTTTCAGATTTTGAACTCCACTTATTGTTCTGTTCTCTGGAACAAACCAGGTGCTTAAACAAAGGTTACTAAGTTTATTTAGAAAATGATTTGATAGAGGAGACTATTCCAAACTAGATAAAAGGCTATGTCTCAAAGCCTGTGCACATGGCCCAGAGAGGAGTTCAGCCCACTGTCCAGAAAGAGACATGATGGTTAGAAAGAAATGATAGGAGGAAACAGGAAATGACACTCCTTAACTATTTAAGAGGGAACACTTGGACAGTGAGAGACAGACAATGGAAGGAATGGTTACAGCCTACCCTTACTTCCAGAATGCCCCTACTAGGTATCCACTGAGAGAAATGCAAAATAAGTAATGCTCTGGAAGATTCCTCCAACAATTATCACCTTAAGGCAGATAAGCCATGAAAGAAAGAGATCTTTGAAACCCAAGAAACTCCCTTTCATTCGCCCTTCTATTTCTACTGGACTGTACATGGGGAAATTTTTGCAAAATCAACCCTACTGTAGCTGCTCCATTTTGTTCTCAACCTAAAGAGGAAGACTAATAGAGAAGTAAACTATAATTCTAGTTTTCTCTCTACGTGATGCTACACTGAAGAGTAATGTAGTCCCATTATTCACTCCTCCAACTAGTAGATATTTATCCAATAAAATTTAAGCTATTATGAAAGGCTATGAAGAACTTTCTATAAATTCAGCTGAGCAAGATGGCATGATAAAAACACAAGCCCAAGAGCCAAACTGTACTTCTGAGTATTCTTAAAAGCATTTTCTGATGAAAGAAAATGAGATCTAGAGCCTTGAATGAGCATGAGTCCATTGTGTGGTAAATATTCAGTACATTACAACTGAGCAAAAGTTAGGACAGGCTCTAACCATTCTCAAATGCTGCACTCCATAAACTGGGAGGTACAGCCTGGAGAACCAAACCAGAGTCTCAAGTGATGACATTTGTGTGATGGCCTTCTTTCTTTCCTACTCTTCTAAGCAAGTTTGATATGGAAAAATAAGATTTATATTTTGCCAACTGCTCCCTAGAGAATCTAAAGCACTAAACAGGTATAGGCATAAAGATACAATTTTAGGCTAAAAGAAGCAGCAATATTTTCTGCTGGCAAAATGAGAAAACAGCGCAATTCATAAAATAAAGAACAAGGTCAGTTGCTTTGAGAATGGCAAATATGTGATGTAATTTAATAATTTACCACAAAGTTTAAAGAATGCTACTGTTTGTCCCAAAAGACCTATTAATATTTCAGCAATTGCTTGAAGAGTAAGTAACCTGATTATAGAATATCTACAGAAGTGGTTATATTTTTGTTTAAAAAAAACCTATAATGCATTTATGTTTACATTGAAAGAATCTCTATGTTACCAAATACTACTAGAAAGAACAAGAAGGGGACAGAGAAATTACAACTAACCAACAAACAATTCACATAAGCTAAATAGTCAAAGGCAGCCAAGAAGACTATACAGTACTTTGTTTTCAATAACAAGCTGCCTTTGAAATGACAGACACCCAGACAACATTATTATTCAAACAGTCCATAATCTCCACCAGAAGTGAATAAGAGGCAGAAGACTAGCAATATGATGATGGAGGAGGAGAATTAAAAAGCTATTGAAGTACAGTGACCCCCCCCACCTATTGCAGGGGTTAGGGACCCAACCCGAACCGTGATAATTGAAAATCTGCGATATGCGGATGCAGGTCAGGTTGGGCCTGGGGCGCCTAGCTGGGGGCTCTTGTACTTACCCCCAGCCTGATGCTGCCCCAAACGGGCCCGCAAGGGCCTTCCCAGGCCTTTGGGGGCCTCCAGAAGACTCGGGAAGGCCCTTGCAGGCCCGTTTGGGGCAGCGCTAGTCCTAGGGTAAGTAAGGGACGTCTGAAACATGCCTTTCCCTCCTCCCTACATGTACTGTGGTCCTGTGATATAGCGGGACCACAGTATATGAACCTCAAATGGGCGGGGAACCACTGTACCATGAAAATACCATCGACTCTTAATTTAACAACAACAAAAAACAAAGAAAGACAAATGAGCAGTCCACAAGAAAGGCAGTGTCACTAAACGGGACCTATATCTGATTGTCATGCACCTAATATTGTGAAAACAGTGACATCCAAGGCAGGATCTCTTATGGGAAAGAGTGGCCCCAAAGGACTTAAACCGAACAGTGAGTTCTCAAGGATTTCAAGGTTGATCTCAACCATTGTCCTTCCAGATATCTGGAACTTCATATCTCTGGCACTCTACTTGGCATAGCCAACTGTGAGGCATTCTGGGAGGTAAAGCAGAAAACACATGGAAGGCAAAGGTTAAGAACCACCTTGCATGTATGCTTCCTTGTTTTCACAGCAAAGTTTTAGAAGCAGCTGGAAACAGTTATCTGTACCATTCCAGGCCACTCAACTGCAGTTTTATTTCATTAGTTTAACCCACCATGCTTTTGCAAAACAAACCAAGTATGCCTTACAGTGCTTTAATCATCTCTTCTTGCATCTTCTGTAATGAATCAAGGAACAGAGGGAGTGTAGCATCGTAATACTGGTGCTGGTGTAACTGTGCTCCTTTTAGCGCCAACACATATTGATTGTGCAACATGTGGAGCTTCATAGTGGCTTTGTCGTAACGGTCTTTGGCTTTGTCAGTCTCCTTTCCTGGAAGAAAAAAGGGTAAAGAAAAAAATCTGAAACAATGCAGGTCAGCAAGCAGAATGGTTTGGGCAAGATGGAAGCATATTAAACTATTTTAGCTCCCACTAGTATCAACCTTACAAGTATGCATGTGAATTTACCTTTCCCATGGAATTCAAGAGGCCTTTAAATGTTTTTACTTGGAATAACTGCACCCTTTTATTTGTCCCATTCATCTCTCTGTCCCCTTCTCAAGCTAATTATCTGCAATGACTGGAATCCAAATGGAAGCTTAGGTACACCTAAGGTCACCTTTCTTCAAAAGCAGTTTGTCATGTGGTATGGGGTGCCTGCTAACTGAGCAACACAAGGCTAAGAAGCTTGTTGCTTTCTTCTTTAGAAGGTGTATATTTGCATATCTGCAGCATAGTGCAAGCTATTAATCTAATGAGAGCCTCAAGTTCTTAAGTCAATTGTTACAGCGCTTCACTTCAATTTCTTCTGCTCTTTGCCTTCCTCAGGCTCCACCAGGTCCAATTAGTGCTGGAAACAGATTCAAATAATTGCTGTCTTCTGCATTTTCAAAAGGAGAAAAGCCTCTACTTCTTTGGCCCAGAATATCTTGGTTCAATATCGTGATTCGTTCCAACAAGCACATTACCACAATCACTTTACAAAGCACTCTCTGACAAGGGTTTTTGTAGTGAGGGGTGATCTACATCGATATATGTTAGCACAGTTCATGTCTACATAGCATGCCAGTGTACAACACACTGAATCTGGTTGAGTACAGTAAAATAAAGACATCACAGAGTTGGGGATAACCATTCTCTGCCTCCTCTCAAACACCCAGACTTTCACCATTTCAAAAAGGTTATTATATTGCAGATGGGCATGAATCATGCACTCCACTGCCGCAACATATTTTTCACTTTCTTCTATCTCCCTTCCATTTAATAATAACACTGAAATTAATATTTAATATTAAGCTTCATGAATAATTATATCAATTTGAAACTAATCGTATATTCCTAATGAAAAACTATTGTTGCCAATGTTTTAATTTTTTTCCAATTGCCTCTCGTGTCTGCTTTTTTCACTCGTCCCAGAGGAGAAAATGTTTCACCTGAGGATGTTTTTTCCCCCCTCTAAGTTCAACAAAACTTTGAATTTTTCCTCTGGAAAAACTGAAATCTCCTTGGAGAAAAAATGTTTTTCTGTAGCGCATTTTCTAGGTGGTCACACTTCATACACATCTGTTACCACAATGCTTTAAATCCTTCAGCGTAAAAAGGCAAAAAACACATAACAAAAGCAATCATACTTCAGTTAGCAGATTACACCTAATTTGTGCATAACATGCACTTGAATCTCAATGGAGATACTGTACTTTTTTCCCTTTCATAAAACCTGATTATTGCCATTTGATTAGTTTTTCATTTAAAAATCTGATTTGATTAAGCTAACTTTAACAAATTAGTTTTCCCCTATTTCTGTTGGTGGGGCTCTGAGTAATAAAGGCTTGGGGCCATGGGCATAAACTGGAAAAGAGAGGCGCACTGAACCAATTCCCACCCAAGGCCCCTGGGAAGGCTGAGTATCAGCCTGGTTCTCACCAGAGAAAGTGAGATTTTTCTTCCCCGCTATTACCTTTTCAGTTTTTTAGTCTACCCCACTACATAGCTCCTTAAGTGTTTCCAAAGTCTGGCCTCAGGGGTGGGTGGGTGGAGACATGAAATGGGCTTAGGGTGTGAAAAAATATGCTGCATTGGTAGGTGCTATTCCACCAGTATAAGGCCACAAATGGATTTTCATTCATGTATGCATATCCTGCCTTTATTCAAATAAAGGGATCCAAAAGAAAGGGCTGAACAAACAATTTAAAAGACAAGTATTTAAATTACAGTGATGCCTTGAATTACGAAATTAATCCGTTCCAACGGATCTTTCACAATTCAAAATTGCTGTCATTCAAAATGCAGTTTCCCACAGGAATGCATTGAAAACCGATTAATACATTCTGAAGGGAATGGATTATAATAGGCTTTCAATGCATTCCTAAGGGAAACCTGTCCTGACCCATCAAAGCAGGAGAAGAGCTTCCCCTGCTTTGCTGGATTGCCAGGAAACCCCCTCAAGGAGCTGTCAACATCAGCTGTGTGGCGGTGGGGAGCAGTGACCAGCCGCTTTACTCCTACCACCTGGTATCACTGCAGCCATTTGGCTAAACCCAGACTGGAGGCCAGGAGTGAAGCGTTGCCCTCCTACTGACTGCCATACAGCTGGTTTTGACAGCTCTTTCGCAGCCAGGTGAGGGTCAAGCAGGTGCACCACCTGTCCGACTCTTGCATGGCTCAGAATGGGAGAGCAGAGCAAGTTTTTCAATTTCATGCCACAGCAGCATGCTTGTTGCTGCAGCGTGAAATTTAAAACCCTACTCCGCTCTCCCATTCTCAGCCGGGCAAGGGTTGGACGGGTGGGCACCCCACCCTTATCTGGCTGAGAGCAACGGGCTGCACTGAGATTCAGTGGCTGGTGGCGAGGGGGTCGGCTTTACTCCAGCTACCACATTTCCCCTGCAGCCTGCTGCCTGAAGCAAGATCCAGCGGCTGGAGTAAAAACGCCACCCGCCTTCACCACAGCCCAAGCTGTCAAAAACAGCTGGGTGGCAGAAGCATGAGCACCCTGCAAAAGGCAGGATGAGTTGTTTTATCTTTTTTAAACCAGAACCTTGCCACTCCGACCCCAGGTGGGCGGGAGCAGCAAGGATCTGATTTTAAAACACTGGTGCTCACCCTGCAAAAAACCCAGTGCTTGAAGGCACCCAAAAAGCAGGTGACGAAGGTGGCGGGGGAGCCAGCCCACCAATCAGCAAGGAGTTGGGGGGGGGTGAAGAAAAGAGGAGTCCCTGGGCAGGTTTGGTGGGCTGGTATCCTTTTAGGAGCAGAGGGGGGAAGGGAGGAGAGAAACCTTGGGTGAAAGAAAGCCTAAACATGGCTTACCCAGTACCAGCACCAGACACCCTTCCTCCTCTGTTTGCACACACAAGGGTAGAGCGCTGCCTCTGGGGGTTTCATCAACCAGGAGCCCCAAAGTTTCCTTCTGGCTGTGCTTTGGTTCCCTTCCACCTGAGGCTTCCTCCTCTCCCTTCCCAAAAAGACACCAGCCCGCCAAGCCTGTCCGGACACTTCTCTCTTCTGCAAACCCACACCACCACTCCTAGCTGCTTGGCTTTTAAAAACACCCACCACACCACGAAGTCTGTTTGGATATTGTCTACTGGAAATTTGCCTATACCAGTCCTTTGATAATTTAAGTTTTTCGTTGTTCAAGGCATTCATAAATCAAATCATTACTGTACTAACATTACAATAAATCACAATATTACAAATACTTAAGTATCTTACATAATAAAGCTATTGGATAAACACAATTTAAAGCAATTAAGAGTACATTTGAAAGGTGAAATGTTTAGCATCCCCTAATAAAGATATATTTCCTGGCTGCTAGATGCTTACTAAAAACCTGCCTAAGAAGAGTCAAGTCTTTGCCTAAATGCAAATGAACTGTAGGATATGGGTCAGCCAGGCCTCGAGGGAAAAGAAGCTCCACCACCGGGGATCAGCCATGGAGAAAGACACTTCTTACGGCCTCACTAGGCATCACCTTTAGGTCAGTGGTACTGAATTAACAGTCTTCTCCAAAGATCTTAAAACCTGGGGAGGCACATATGGAGTGATGCAAACCTTCAGATAGCCTGGATCCAAGTAATTCATTGAGGCCTTTATGGGTCAAACAAAAATGAAGCCCAGAAATGGTTTCATAGTCTGTGAACCTATTGTAACAGGAATCAAGTTGTGCAGTCGGTAATCTAGGTATAGCATCTTGCATCTGGTTATTTCTGAATATTTTCCAAAGGCAATCCCACATAGAGCACATTATAGTGATCCAAATGGAATATAAATAAGCCACCTGTTACCCTGGCTACATCAGACATCTCGAGGCATATGTATAGTTGCTGCCCTACACACACACACACACACACACACACACACACACACACACACACATGGCTACCATGAACACCTAGGCATTTCTTTTTCTGTTATTCAGTAATCTATTTCATATAGATCACTTTGTACAATCCTTATATGCAGTATAAGCACATGCAGTTCACAGCACTGATATGGTTCATTTTTCATTAAAAGTGAAGGATTCTAAACCAGAATAAATAAAATGTTTGGATTAATTAACTGGGAAGCAATTACAATGATCATATCAACTTAATATTTTATTAATGCACTGCTGCATTTCAAGCTGTTCTCAAAATAATCCTTTTTCAACACATTTTATCAGCACAGCCATTAATTTGGAAACAAAATCATTTTAATTTTGCATATTAAATAGCATATTGTACTCTCAGATCACACTTGGAGGACAGCATTATGTTTTCATATGTCAATAGTACAGGTATCATATTTTGATAGCTAGGGTATCAAGGACAGACCCAGTCCCATGACACCGAGGGAGTTGTAGGGCTAACTCCATCTGTACATTCAAGCTGTGTTGGTGTTCCATTGCCCTTGCGGCCCTCCTGAGTGTTGAAAATTTGTTCCAGATGGTTTCAAGCTTTCTAGGGCAGGTTTTTAAGGTGCATGGGGACTGCTAGTTGCAGAAACAATTGCTAAAGGAAGCATCATGTTGGGTCCTACATTACATTAACTTTGATTTGTACATCTGCAGTAAGCCCAACTGATAGTCCCAATTAAAGTGGGCCTGCTGAAGCAACTGCTGAATTGAAAACCAATATTTGGACACATTTTGTTAATTTAGTAGGTCTGCCTTTGTGAGTGTCAGCAAGCATTCCCTCACAGCTGCAGGCCCACGGAGCACTGTGTTGGTTGCACACAGCCCAGTCTGCAATGCCGACCGTTTACTTGTGGTTACAACCAGAACCCCGCTGCATGCGTGGTGCAGGGCTACTTCCCCAAGCTAGTGGAAATTAGAGGGAACACTGCTGTTAACTATATTCAAGTTTTCAAATCCAAGCTATTCTCTATAGGCTTGGATTTGGATTTGTAATGCCCCAAGCAGCTGTTTGTTAAGTTGTGGTGAAATGGGAGATGGTTACGTCCTAAGTTCCTTCTAAAGTGGGCCAGCGTGCATGCAGCTCTGTCCCGCTCTGCACAGGACTTCTCCTCCCCTGCACAGCCACATTTACCATTTTTGTTCTGGTCGCAAGAGAACCCATGCAGGGGGGGAGTGAAGAATTGTCTTTACTGGTTTACTTTTCTGCTATACGTTTTTGTTGTTGTTGTTGTTGTTGTTGTTGTTCATCACTGATGTTATTTACTTCTGTTACTACTTATTATTATTTGAAGTTATTTTTATGTGACTGTATTACATTTTGTTTATTTTACTTTTGTGGCCAAGGGCTACATAGACAGCATACAAGATAGATAGATAGATAGATAGATAGATAGATAGATAGATAGATAGATAGATAGATAGATAGATAGATAGATAGATAGATAGATAGATAGATAGATAGATAGATAGATAGAGAAATTCACATGCATGACGGACAGAGCCCCATTCAGCATGGCTGAAAATCAGAAAGGACATTAATTACACCCTTGTTTATTTATGGTAATATTAGCTCTGCATCATTCTACAAAGAGATAAGACCATAAAGATAAGCTCAGAGAAAACAAAGAAAGTTAGCTTTCAAAATTCTAGAGGAGTGATTCCAAATCTTGGGTTGTAACTCCCAGAAACCCTGGCCAGCACAGCTGAGGAACTCCAACCCAAGAACAGCTGGATCACCCAAGGTTGGGAACCAGTCTTCTAAAGGAAGCAGTAACAATATGTGCATCATTTTCTTCTCTCCCTTGTCCCTAGCTGTAGAAGAATCTTCCCTTTTTTATAGCCAGGGCAAGAGGGATGCCAGCAAGAGCTATCTTTGCTTTTTGAATCCAGAGCTACCTGGATTTTGAAGAACTAAGAGCCAGGATCTACAGAAGTTTGACAACAGCTTGGACATTCAGCTCAAATGCAGTCAGTTTATATGTATTGCTTCAGTCGCCATAATCCACCAGCTATTTAAATTAACTTAAATGAAATGATGCAAATCCCAGCAGCAAATTGCCACCTATTAAGGAGGCACTGGTTGCATTCCTGGGCACATGACTCATCATGTAATCAGGCACATGCCCAGGAACAAAAGCAGCACCTTCTTAATTATAGGCAATTTGCTGCTGTGATCAATATCCTTTCACTTACACACATATAGATTGCCAGTTGGATTCTGGCCACTGTTTGGAGATTACTTCCAGCTGCATTTTATTTTCTGTAAATCCAACCCAAGATGAGGATTCATTGTGTTATTATACTAATAACATCCAACAATCTAAGTTCAAATGTATTTTGTTTTGATAAAAATAAGCCATAGTATCCATGAGATGCCTTTTAGGGCATAAGGTCTCATGGTAGGAGCCTTTTGTGGCAGGAAACTCGTGGTATAGTGGCTAAACTGAAGCTCTTCAGTCAAGACTCCACTCACAACCTGAGTTCAATTCAGAGCTCAAGCAGTCAGCTCAAGGCTGACCTTCCATCATTCCAAGGTTAGGAAATGGAGTACTCAACTTGGTGGGGTTGGGGAGGGGAAAGTATGTAGCCTGCATACTAAGACTGTAAACTGCCTGGAGATAGCTTTAATCGCTATCGGGTGGTATAGAAGCAGCACACCTTGCTTTAAGTAGAAAGGCCTATTTGCAGTGTTTAAGACTGCAAGGTAATTGACTAAGGAATCCTATATCTGAGGAATTTCAGAGGAATTCTACAATTCGAGAA
Source organism: Phrynocephalus versicolor (assembly GCA_023846285.1). Classification (NCBI taxonomy): domain Eukaryota; kingdom Metazoa; phylum Chordata; class Lepidosauria; order Squamata; family Agamidae; genus Phrynocephalus; species Phrynocephalus versicolor. The sequence goes on from JAHTLZ010000237.1 coordinate 55,048,955, forward strand.
TGCAATTCTTCTTTCACAGAAGAGGAAGGTGTTTCAAGCCATCTCGCAGGAAAAAAGACCCAACCTTTCTCTCTGAATTCTAGAATTTCTATAATTTGGAGCTGGCGGTAGCAACTAAGCCATGGTTTCTTGGGAACAGTTAAATCCAAGGAACTAATTCAGAAGTTTTGTTGCAAGCCATGAACTCCTAAATTTGTAACACAGGGTTCAGTCTTCACAAATATTCTATAACTATTCCTGAACATCTAAATTGCTACAGGAATTAAATGGTCACCAACAGACTCTTCACAATTCAGTGAGGGAAATGAAAGTTCAATTCCATGGAAGTTAAAACGATACACAAGCCTGCATAAGGGAATAAGTGGAGAATGAGAAGAGACCCAGGAGATGAGGAAACAGAGGTAAATATAAACAAAATATACTGTAACCCTGTGAAGAAATGAACTTGAGGGAAGACCACAGGACAGTAGGTTATATTCGAAGGGTACCCTTCCACATGGAGATGTCACCATCCTCTCAAATTCATTTCACAGTAAAGGTCAGAGTGCATTTCATGCTAAATACAGTGCATGGTAAAGACCAGGGTGCTGATAATTGAAGTGTAAGAGGCCTTCCTGTTTGAACCAAAGATTGTGTGAAGTTCCTATGCATGTTCTGGCGCTCCTGGACAATTCCTTGAGCCTAGATGCCCAGGTCACAGCTGTGGCCATGAGCGCATGTGCACAATTAAAGCTAGTATACCAGTTACGCCTGTTGTTTGAGAGACCTGCTCTGGCCACAGTGACACATGCCCTAGTGACATCCCAACTAGACTATTGTAATGCAGTTTATGTGGGACTACCGATGAAAAGTCTTAGGAAACTTCAAAGGGTCCAAAATACAGCAGCCAGATTGCTAACTGGGGCAGGGTACAGAGAACACATTACACCCCTATTAAAACAGCTCCACTGGCTACCAATCAGCTATGGGGCACAATTCAAAGTACTGATCTTAACCTACAAAGCATTATATGACCTGGGTCAAAGCTGCGCCAAAGATTGAATTTCACAGTATGAACCGGCGGTTCAGGTGCTAAGGTCATCAAGAGAGGCCCTTCTCTCTATCCTGCCACCATCAAAGATATGTCTTATGAGAACACATGAAAGGGCCTTCGCGGTTGCTGCGCCCAAACTCTGGAACACCTTCCCAGTGGAGGTCAAGACTGTCCCATCTCTGCTGTCTTTCTGGAAACAGGCAAAGACCTTTCTCTTCAGGCAAGCTTTCCCTGACTGATGGACTACCTTTTATGTGCCTTTATATGAACTACCATACATGACTACACAAACTTTGTGTTTATAACCCCTTATAACTTTGTGTTTATATATCTCCTTATATTATTGCACTATGTTCTTAATGTTAGTTTCCATTCCTCATAACTTTTAGTTGGTCTACTACCATATATGATTACACTTACTTCATAAATACACCTATACTTTCAATGTTCCCTCCATCCCTCATAATGGACTTTTTACTCTTTTCTTTAACCGCTTGCATTCTCTTTTAGCTTTAATGTTGCCTTTTAATGCTATAAGACGCCCCTCAATTCCCTGTTCTCCAACTTGAATATGCCTTCAATGTACTGCACTATATATTGTCCCTCATTAAAGTAAGCCACCTTGGGTCCTTTTCTAAGGAGAAAGGTGGGGAAAATAATCTAAAATAAATACATAAAATAAACTATAATAAGAACTATGATTTCCCCAGCTGAAACATGGTATGGACTCTTCTGACAAATGTGCTGGATTGTGCTGGTATGTATTTAACTTCTACTTACAATTTTAAGTTCCAAATAACTGGCCTAAAGAAAGTCCAATAAAATAGAATTGGAGAAATAAGACAGAAAAAGCTGTATGTTGCTGGCTATGGAATAGAATAAATTTCAAAACAACATGGATCTGGATGGGTTAAGTAAAACATTCCCACTCCTTTTTAACTGCAAAGGTATCTATTTATCTAAAAAGGTACATGGTCTTCTGAGTACACCATGCAAGGGCCATGGCAGATTCAAGCAATTCTATTATTTAACGTGTGTGTGTGTGTGTGTGTGTGTGTGTGTGTGTGTGTGTGTGTGTGT
>JAHTLZ010000237.1:55060340-55078294 GCA_023846285.1 Phrynocephalus versicolor
ATGTAAAGCATTATATACATGACCCAACAAGTGTAATACCTACTAATGTGAAATGGAAGCAGAATCAAGATGTTCCCCAGATGCTATTAGGATGCCCTATAAACCCGTAATAGCATACTATACAATTTTTGGTGGCCATTTGTGAGATTTGTTCTCCGTTTTTTAAAATATGTTTTTAAATAGTTTTACAGCCAGACACAGAATCTCTTTGCCAACATGAATGCTAGTTTGGCCAGGAAGCAGCTAACAGGCTCTTCCCTGACCAGCCAATTGAGTTCTGATTGACAGGGTTAAAAATTCATACTGTTCCAGACCTAGAGTTGGTTTCCCCTTGAAACTCTTGCATCAGGAGTTTGGTCTCAGAAATCCTAAGAGGGTGTTAACAACAAGCATCAGGGTTGGGACAAACACAACTATGCTTTTGTAATGCAGAAATACAGTGGTACCCCGACTTACCTCGTAAGTCGGTTATCTCGTACATCAGGGAGCGATTTCCCATAGGAATGCATTGAAAGTCAATTAAACATTCTGGAGGAATGGATTTCAATGCATTCCTATGGGAAACTGCTTTAAACCACACACAGCTTCCCACCACCACCACCAGACGGGTTGGGGAGAGAAGCTGCAGGTGGTTTAAAGGGTCTTTAGCCACTGAGGCAAACGGTTGCCTTGCTGGCTAAAGAGTCGGTGGTTTTAAGGGTCTTTAGCCACCGATGCAAGCGGCTGCCTTGGTTGCTAAAGACCCTTTAAACCACTGGCGCCTCTCTCCCAGCTACCAGTGGGAGGGAAAGAGAAGCGCCAGTGGTTTAAAGGGTCTTTAGCCTCCGAAACCCTCATTTTAAAAAGGGTGCACGGCTTCTCCCGAGCCCCCGCGGGTGGGGAGGAAGCCGTGCACCCTTTTTAAAATGAGGGTCTCGGAGGCTAAAGACCCTTTAAACCACCAGCGCTTCTCTTCCTCTCCCACTGGGAGCATGGGAGATTTTAGCACGGAACTCTGTTCAACTCTAGTATTTGGGGTACAGGGTAATCCTGGACACAATTCTAAGTGAATGTTGTTTGTACCGTGCTCCAGCTGGGGGATCTCAGGATTCTAGCAACAATGCATTCTAGCATGCATTAGGACACTTTTATAAGGAAAAAAATTATAACTCTTGCTTTTCATCACTGGAAGAGATATGGCTGTAGAATAAGTTGTTTCTGCTAGATTCATTGCCTCATTGGAATGTTTAGTTTAGACTTGAACTATGCATCTTCCGTTTATGGAATTGCAATACATTACTGACTTGCTTTCATTACCTAATTAGACAAAGCAACAGAAATCCACAAGCAACATCTTCCCCATCTAACGTTCCAGTAATAACCAGTTTTACCAGATGGCAATACAGTATGTCTTAGGGCTCTATCACTGGGTGACTTCCTGATGTACATCACATACATGCCTGCAGCTGCTATGCATCCAGCGAATGAAAATTTACATATGTACTGCCACAATAAAATTGTTTTAATTCCTCATTATTTTACTCATGTTTTAAATCACAAACTGAACATTGTGATTCCAAGATTTTTCCAACATTCAACACTTCTTTGTATGGCTCAGAAACTGCACAGGACTTAATAGACCTAGCAGCAGAAATAACAGATTTAAAAACAGGACATCCAAAAAGTCTGGGAACAGGAGACTGGTCGGGAGCTGAGGATTTGACAGGAGAGGAAGATAATGAAAAGGAGAAAGCCAGGGAAGAGGGGACAGAAGGATATAGGGGAGAGAGAGAAAACAGGAAACACAGGAAAGATGGGAAGACATAATCACGGAGGATCCCCAGATGGGGGAATGGGTCACCTTGAAAGTCCACAAGGAAATTAGCCAAAGGGGAACAGAGGAAGAAAAAGGTGTGGAAGTCTCCTGGGGGGGGGTGGAGATAGATGAAAGAAAAAGAAAAGCAAGAGTATTTTGTAAGAGAAGCCAGTCAGAGAGAGAGATTATAAAATGCCTGTCTTCCATTGGAACCTTCCTGCAATAAGGCAACTCCCCACAAGACCCCCACAGAGACCCAGGCAAAAGAGTTTGGGAACCTACTATCAGGTGGATTTTCCATTGCTGAATGTAGAATTTTAATCAATAGCTCCTATTTAATGGGCAGACATGAAGTTGCCATTATGTAGAGAAGCTAAACCCTCAAGGAAGGGGCTTGAAGTTCTTGAAAAAACATTCTGCCCCAAGATTCCCAATCTGGGGAGAAGATGTTGGGCAAGTGTCATAATTTTGTTACTTTGAAAGATGACAAAATGAAAGATACATTTCTGGTAAGAGGAGAGGCTAAAAAAGGAAGAGGGCTTGCAGAAACTTCAGATAAGGCAAAATAGAAAAGGAAGCAAAACAGGGAAACAATAAAAGTCAAGTTATTATGCTTCCGTAAAACATTACTACAGTAATCCCTCTGCCTATCATGGGGGTTAGGGAAAATCTGTGATATGCGGATGCTGGGTTGGGTGTGTCTGGAAGGGCGTATATGGGGCCTCCTACTACTTACCTGAGGCCTGGCGCTGCCCCAGAAGTAACTTCTGGTTTGCCAGAAACCACTTCTGGGGCCTCTGAGATATCCTCAATTGTGATGGGAGTGGCATTTACTGGGCCACAGTATATCACTCCAGTTCTGGCAGCCTTACACTGGTTATCTGTCCATTTTCATGCCAGCTGGAAGTTGACGGTTCTAACCTATAATGCCTTAAACCAGGGGTGTCCAAACTTTTTGCAAGGAAGGCCAGATTTGGTGAGGTGAAAATGTGTGGGGGCTGACCATTCAGCCACATTTGGTCCCCGGGCTGGACTTTGGACAAGTCTCTATAACATGCAAGGAGGAAGGGAGGACGCTGCAGCAAGGGAGCTGGGGGTGGGTAGGCTGGACAGGTGTCTGGGGGGATGGACGGAGGCAGGGAGGGCAGGGAAAAAGTAACACATTGCAAGCTGACATCGACATTTCATATGAGGAGGGGCCAGCTGGCAGGGGCACATGACAGGCTGAGCCGGTGGGGAGAAGAGTCTGCGGGCCACTCGAAAACTGAAAACGGGCTGCATTTGGCCCCCGGGCCAGACTTTGGACATGTCTTCCTTAACCAGTTTGGCACCTAAGTACAGGGCAGAATGTGTACAGTATTTCCAACTTGATCCACTCATCCTACACAGACAAGCAGGCCAGCTGAGAATGCTAACCCGGAGGGAAATTGTGAGAAACCAGGTCTTCTCAGCAGTTGCTCCTTACCTGTGGAATGAACTCTTTCCTGCAATCTGTCTGGCCCCTATGCTGGCGATTTTTAAAAAGTCATGAAAACCCTGTTCTTGAGGCAGGCATTCCAAAACATTATACCTACAGAATCAGCTAATTGTTTATTTGCATTTTATTATTTTTATTTATTTCACCCAGAGTAGCCCTTGGAAAGATGGCGGTATAAAACTGCACTGAAATAAATAAAGTGACACTGGTGAAGGAGGCAACAGACGCAACACTCAAGCTAACTTTGGTTCCTATTCCACAGAAGCAGGCAGTGGTATATCAGTTGTGAACTGTTCTTACCTTGAAAGCAGAAGGCAATAGTATAAACCACTACTGAACTCTAACTCTTCCTACCTTGAAACCATATGATGAAAAACTACAAAATGAAACAAAAGATAGTGCTGGAAGATAAGACTCCTAGGTTGAAAAGCACTTAATCAGCTACTGTACTGAGGAAGAGGAAAGGACAAATATGAATACAGTACAGTGTTATTGCTAATGATGGAACTTGATTAAAGTTAAAAGCACATCTAGTAGTTAACTAAAGAATAGGATTTTTCATTATTTAAATAAAAATAATTTATTTCATTTAACTTGTGGTTTAATTGATTTTTAAATCAAATCATTGATTTTCATCCACCATGATGTGCACAAAGATGAAAGGAAAGTCCAATGTAGTACATCACACACAACTGGAACATGGAACTGAGAAGTGTGACCATAAAACACTAAATAGAACCCTTAAGCATTGTCTTATTTGTTGTCAGTGCACTAAAGTGGACCAGGCTGGCACATTTGCAGTCAGACAACCACAAAGTGTAAATGACAAAATCAAAAGAAACAAGAGTGGCTTTGAGGCAAGATCTAATACAGGCAGTAAGAGGGTGCAAGAGAAGTTCTGGCTGAATAATATCAATCGGCCTTCTCATAAAAATCTATCAACATAGCCATATAAGTCTATGATACTGAACAAGAAGATGAAATATCCAATCATACATGCCCAAATCCTAACAAGAATATGCTAACAAATATAGAAAAGAAAGCAATGGCCTACAGACTGGAAATGTTCAATATACATTCCAATCCCCAACAAAGGAGATGAGATGCCAAGGGGTACAGTAACCATAGGACCATTGCTCTAACATGCAAACAAGGTGATGTTCAGGGTGTTTCAATAAAGGCTTTTACCTTATATGGAGTGAGAAAAGCATGGTGTTTAAGCTGGATTCTGATCTAAATCAAATCCACTCTATAAGACATACATAGGACTATTATTATCTCCTTATCTCTTCAATCTGAACTCAGAACATAGGAAACAGAAAACTGAATGAACAGTGAAAACTAGTGGAGGAAACTTCAATAATTTAAGATATGCAGGTGATACTGTCTTACTGGAAGAAAGCAGCAATGAGTTGATATAACTTGAGATTAAAGTAAAAAAGAAAGTACTAAAGCAAGACTTCAGTTGAGCATTTAAAAAAGCAAAAATCATGACCACAGAACTATACAACTTTAATGTTGACAGTGAAGAAATTTAAATTGTTCAAGATTCTGTATACTTTGGCTTAACCATCAATCCCAATGGAGATTGCAGCCAAGAAATCAGAAGATGACCAATACTCAAAAGGGCAGCAATGACGGAATTAGAAAAGGTCATCAGTTGTCAAAATTAAAAAGACAAAAAAGTGTTGGTACCTCAAAGATCAATGTTTACATTTGTTAACATGACACTGATGAAGTGGACTTGTCAGGATACATCACTGGAGTTCAAGACCAAGATCATTCACACTCTTGTCTTTCTGGTCACCATGTATGGGTGTGAAGGCTGGATAGCAAAGAAAGCTCAGAGGCAAAAAAAAAATGATTCTTTTGGAATGTGGTGCTGGAGGAGAGCATTGCAGATAGTCCAGATTGTCAGAAAGAAAGAAAAAACATTAGATACTTGAGCAAACTGAGCGTCAACTATCTCTGGAGGCAAAAATGATGAATCTGAGGGTGCTGTATTTTGAACAGATTCTCTGGAAAAGAAAATAATGCTGGGGAAAGCTGAAGGCACCAGGAAACAAGACCCAACATGAGATGGATTGATACGAGAAAGGAAGACGCAGGCTTGAGAAATAAGCAGGGCTGTCAAAAACACGACATTGTGGAGTTCACTTATTCTTAGGATCATTGTATGTTGGACATGACAGCACACTGCAACTGCAGCAGCAGCAGCAGCAGCAACAATCACAAGTGCCAAGCAAAAATCTTATTGCACTATCTGCACCTCTACTTCTGCCTGTGTCCTGAAGAAAACAGCTTGAAAGGGTGACAAGAAATCTCCCTTTGTATCAAACAGCACAACATCCGAAAGGCCTAAACTAACTTCTGTAATTAAAACTACTCAGAAGAATCTTTCCTTAAGGCCATTTCAAGTAGCACTTCAAAAAATGCAAGAAGCAATATAAAGAAACACAAGGACTACCAAGATATTTCTAGCATGCTGCGATTTTTTGCTTGAACCAATTGGCCTCAAACCCTGTCAACAAGAAGCAGCTCATCGCCCAAAAGACACGCTTTAGGATGAAGGAAGCTGTGCCCTTTACGTGTCATACTATTGTCAGCTTGTTTCAATACCCCACTAGGAAGCTTACACTCTGTGCTTGAAGCCCTGATCAGCAGAATTATTTGATTCATACATCAAGTCTCATACTGTGCCTTTTGCCACTCCAGAACAAAAACACAGAACTGAGTTGAACAACTGCAATTCAAAATAGAAGCAAGCCTTTTGCCCACAGAGAGAGCTTCATTTGATCTTCCTGCCGCAAAAACTGCAGTTAAATAAGGAAGACTCTAATTAACCATTAACACCATTTTCACCATTAACAATTTTGTCCCAGCCAGGAAAAGAGATGCACTGGCTTCAGAATAAACCATGATTTTTTTTTAATAATAATTTATTGTCATTGTGTGTATATACACAGTATACAGTATCTTAAAACCGTTTCCAAGTATGGAGACCGGACTGAATAAAACACATGCATAGCATATCCAAAGCATTCAAAGCATGTCTTTGCAGTATTTTTCTGTGTATAAGACTATATTTTTGTCTACAATTGATCAACTAAAAATGGAGAGTCATCTTATACACAGAGGTAAGCTGAGGAGAGAACCATACAGTTGTGAAACTGTAATTTGGGGTTGGAAAAGTGGGGGTCATCTTATACATGGGGGTGTCTTATGGATGGAAAAGTACAGTAATCATCCAAATGAACTCATAGTTTTCAGTATTAGAAAAAATGTAAGGTTGTGTAGCTGGTGATGGAGGAGGACACAAACAGAAAGTTGTCATGCCTGAAGCTTTCATAAGTAAATCAATGAAATTGCATACAATGGCTGAAATTGTACTGTTTAGCATGGTAAATCACAACCAGAATAAGCACACTGAATCAATGGGGATCTGGTAAGATAAGTAGGAACTGGCAAACCAATCCAGTATTCCTGCCAGGAAAACTCTATGGACATGGGGTCACAAAGAGTCGGCCACAGCTGTGACAATGCAACACAAAACAGACACACCTTCTCCCTAATTTTATTGATGCAATGGTTCTACTCTAGCTGCAACTTAGTACAATAAACAACAAGATTTTAATTGCCAAGTATTGTTATGTTCCTACTTACTAATGTGGCTGTTATTTTGATATGTTGCTAGAACAGACAGTCACAAAGGATACTGTGTACATACAGTGGATTCAGATTATGCTGCATGTGCTGAAAATCCTATTTGAATTTGATTGAATCATATTACAATCAACAAATGAAGCATCCCACTACTTTACGAGTGATGGACAATTAGGCTGCATCAACATCAGGATGGAGAAACAAACCCCTCCCTCATCCTTTGATGTAGGAGGGAGCACCTAACCCCTATCTTGAGCATTTTTATCAGTTTGCACCCCAATGGGGATATAAAAGAAGACACTGGAGAGATAAGGCATGCAATTCTCAATTTAATTGAAATCCAGAATATCCTTACTTTAATTGGGCTACAGGTAAAAAGATCTGCATTTTCAAAATCTCAAACATTAAGAATACCAGTAACCATAGGTTAAGATACTGTCAATTGTCAACTGATTTAAGAGTTAGAAACATAAAGCAATACTGATCAGAAATGTAAGGCTGCCTCAGCTCATTAAAAAAATCCTTTAAATGAAATTTCCATGGGAATTAATAGCATTTCATCATGCATGTTGGCTAGAAGGAAGGCAAACTAACCTATGTTATCAGCATGTTAGGACAGTTTTAATGCCTTTCTTAAGTATCAAAACCTTTGCATATTCTCTGCAAAGTTACCATGGAAAACAGCAATGGCAACATAGGAAGTTGCTTTAAATTAAGCTAGGTCACTGGTCCATGTAATTCAGCATTATCGCCACACATCATTCTCCATTTTTGGCATGTAAAATACTTTTGATCCTCAATTGCCAGAATCCCTCATTACTGACCATCGTGGGATGCATGCAGCTTTTTGGAGTTTAATACCTTCGAGATTAAAAGTGAAGAACCACTAGTGTAGGGTGCACTGACAGGCAGCTACTCCCAAGCCTGTCAAACAGGTCTTGATCTCTGCTCTACCTAGAAATGCCAGAATTTAGTCACAGACTTTTGGTATTCAAAAAATGTCCTCACAACTCTGGACCTTCCTTGCCCGGTTGCAGCTCTATTTTTCTTGCAAAATTCTGCAAGTAATTCGGTCCATTTTTCTTGTAAAATTCTACATGCAAACGGACTAATTCTGCAAGTAAAGGGACATTTTACTTAAGGAGAAATGCTTGACTTTGCTACATCTCAAATACAGATGTGCACTAGCGCCAAATTTAGCTTATGAACTTTAAAAATGCAGAATGTCTAGGTACTCAGAATCAGAATACTTTTATTGGCCAAGTGTGGTTGGACACACCCAGAATTTGTTTTGGTAAAATATGCTCTTGATATAAAAGGAAATATAAGAATCAGATAGTCAACAATAAAAACACAGTACAACAATACAATATAACCCATTATTTAAAAGGAAGAAGAGAAGTAAAAATTAATTATTCAACAGTTTGATAGCACTTGGAAAGAAACTATCTTTATATCTAGTTGTCCTAGTATGCAATGCCCTAAAACACCACCCTGAGGGTAACAATTGAAACAGATTATGTCCAGGATGTGTGGAATCTGTGTATATTTTCATCGCCCTCTTTTTAGCTCGTGTGGTATACAATTCCACAATGGATGGCAGATCAGTAGCAATAATTTTTTCTGCAGTTCCAATTATCCTTTGAAGTCTATATCTGTCATGCTTAGTTGCAGAACTAAACCAGACAGTTATACAGGAACAGATAATAGATTCAATAGCACCTCTATAGAACTGAATCAACAGTTCTTTTGGCAGTCTGAACTTCCTAAGTTGACGCAGAAAAAACATTCTTTGTTGTGCTTTCTTAATAATACTTTCAATATTAGATGACCATTTTAAATCTTGAGATATAATAGTACCCAAAAATTTAAAGGACTCCAATATTGACACTAAGTTATTTGATATCATAAGAGGTGGCTGTATAGAACAAGTCCTCCTAAAATCCACCACCATTTCAACAGTTTTGCATGTGTTTAATTCGAGATTATTTTGAGTACACCATAAAACTAGTTGTTCAATCTCTTGCCTATAGGCAGATTCATCACTCTCGAATGAGGCCAATCACTGTAGTGTCATCTGCAAACTTCACTATTTTAACCATAGCACTATAGTCTATGTATTATATACCGTATATACTCGAGTATAAGTCAACCCAAGTATGTTGAGGCCTCTAATTTGACCCCCAAAAACTGGGGAAACGTATTGACTCTAGTATAAGCCTAGGGTGGGAAATGCAGCAGGGCCTGGCAGCTCTTCCTTTGTGAGCTGGGGGATGTGATGTTTAAAATAAGTTTTAGCCACTGGTGCAAGTGCTTGGGTCAGTGGCTAAAAGTCATTTTAAACATCGTGTGCTGCTACCCTATGATGCAGAGGGGGGGTCATGAGAAGCGGCATGCAATGTTTAAAATGACTTTTAGCCACAGGTGACTTGCCTCAGTGGCTAAAAGTATTGACCCGAATATAAGCCGAGGGCCCCTTTTTTCAGCCCAAAATTAGGGCTGAAAAACTAGGCTTATATTCGAGTATATACAGTAATTACTTTCCTCTTTTAGAAAAACCCAAAGACAAAACATTTATTTTTAAAAAATCCATGTCCACTGTCACCTTCCCTGTCACTGAGCCAAACAGAAGGGAGTGCTGCCAACACCCGCTAGCCACCCTCCAGAGGGATGGGGTGGGAACTTAACAGGACCTGCCTGGCCAACCAACCTTTGAACTTCCTCCATGCGTCCGGGGCGGGGGGCTGGAAGTTTTGAACTTCAAGGTCAAGCTCAAACTTCCAGTCCACTGCCCGGGACCCAAGCTGGAAGTTCAAAGGACGGTTGGCCAGGCTGATCCTCTTATGTCTCCACCCCACCCCTCTTGAGGGCAGCCAGTGTGCAGTGGCAGCAGTGAAGAGTGTGGCAAGCCGGCATCAGTGTCAGTACGTTTTCTCTCTTTCTTTTTTACCCTCTTTGCTGTCGGGCTCGGACCTCCCCTGTGCCCTGATTACCAACCGCAGATAATTTTATTAGCGGTTGGTGAATCAGTGTATTCATGGGCCGTACTGTATGCTAATCTTTCTTTAAAGGTGACTTCAGGGATGACAGGTTGTCCGTAAAGTTTTTCTACTGATCCATGTTCCAGGCACTGGTGGTGCATATTGACAATGTCTTCTGCATAACAGGAAACTCACTGAGCACACTAGTTGGTCGGCAAAATAGCAATCCCACCGCCACCTTGGATAGATCTCCCCAAACAGGCTCCTTCTCAGCCCAGTAAAACAAAGGATCAGTCTCTTTTGGCTTGCACAGCTCCTCTATGTACACCTCTGCCTCTGCCATGACCTTCTTCTGGGGTGGTTTCTCTAGCAGACAGGCCCATACCATGCTTGTCAAGACCAGAGTGCCATAAAGTTTGTCCTGTAGGTGCAAACTCTAGACTACAAATGTTGGAACTGCTGTTTTGGAGTGCTATGAACATTGCTAGTTTCTTGTTGCTCTCTGTGATTCCTCCCTCAGTGCTAGTCAGTGCTAGCCAATACTAGTGACATGTGATGAAAAGTTGGCTGGCATGGTCCCCTTTTTGCTGCTGCTTAATATGCATCGATTGCTTTTTACTTCTGGGTCAAGAGAGTTGATAGAACATGAAATATTAAGCATTACTGCTTAGACTGAATTTGTCGTTCTTGTGTTTTTCCATTTTTAGGTTTTCATCTCTCAGGGAGGTATTTTTCTTTATATTTGTTTGCTTATTATTCTTAGCTTTGATTTTGCCTTTTTAATGATGTACAATGCTTTTTTCACAATCATGGTTTTAAACTTTGAATATTGCCTTTAATTTTTCCTGGCAACTGTTGTATACTCGTTGTCTCTAAATTGGCATACAGTATTATTCAATGTTGTAAGTGACCTGGAGTTCTTTCAAGGAGAAAGGTGGGGTAAAAATATTTCTAATACATAAATAAATGTCCTCCTTCTTCCAAAAGGCGGCAACCCTGTAATGGAGCAGGTTGCTTAGCTTGCTGGCAAGGGCTACCACTTTGGTCTGGAAAAAATGCTGTTCTGCCTCTACAGAATCCCCATCCACCCTCCATCCTATCAACCAAGGCCTGGAATAGTGGGATCATGGCTAAGGATGGCTTTCTCCCTATTAAGGACCTGTATTGCACTCTCAAAGCATTGGAAGGCATAGGCCACTTGACCCATTACTGCCCTCCTCTTTTCTGCTCAGAGGAACAACCAGACAAATTGAAATCTGTCAAATTACAGAATAACCTTTGCTACTCCAGCCCTCATTCAAGCAAGTGGAGTTCCATCAAGTTGCCACATCCTGGATTAGGTGGTACAGTGGCTCACTACCCAAGACATTGTGGTGAAAATTACCTGCTGTCTTTCTGGTCCACTCCATAAAAAAAGATCCGACTACTACAATGTAAAATGTGGGCTATACACGTACCCCATTCATCTTCCCAGCCTGCAGTGGTGCCACCATGTTTGTACCCTTGTCTTTAGCAAGACTCCATTGCCGCAGCATATCCCTCAGTGTCTTCAATGTTGTGAGCTGTGTGGCTGCCCTCCATCACAGCCACATTCAGCAGAACCTCTCTATATCCTGCCCTTGTGTGTTGCATATGCCTAATGCCTCCACCTCCCACCTGTGGCTTCCGGCATATTTTGTATCCTGGCCACTCCAGATGTCACTTATCAAATGTACCACCTGTGCCCTGGGCAACTGCTACTGTACCAGTGGTATGACAACCTAATATAAATAAGGCACTACCTTGCAGGTAAAGTCGGGAGTTGAATAATGGCAACTGCCACATGGATGAAAATAGGAGCTCCAATATTTGACCGCATGTTAACAGAGATTGCTAACTTGTTGTCATTTCTAGATCTGGCAACTCGTAGGGTATGTGCAGGTGGAGAGGCAGAGGGATTTCAGTGCCACATGATTCTGAAATAGTCATTTCCTGATTTGTGAAGTCTTCCCCCATCCACTTCAAAGATGTACATACTTAATGGGAGTTCTCACCCATCACAACGCTGTTTTGCAGAACAGAAATGATGGCAAGGGTCAAATATGATGGAGCTGCATGATATGGATGGAAGTCAATGTCCTGTGTTCCTCATGAATCTCTTTTCCAACCACAAAAGAAGGAGCTGCTGCTGCTGCCCAAGCTGGTAGTGTAATTCTTACTGCTGATAGCATCCTTGTTTGTTGCTGTTCCTATGGAAGAAAAGTCCCTTCTTCTCTTTTGGTCCCTTGCCCTAGCTGGATTGTGCAAAGACCTCACTTAGGAACATATCCAAGGTTTACTCCTATCTGTCTCACCTGGAACCTAAGACTTCTCATCACATCCTTGTCAAAGACTAGCAGATACTGGCTAGGAATTTGCAAATAGTTTTATAGTGTCAGTGCTGAACAAGGCAACAGAATGATAGATGTTGTTTAGGGGTCATTATAAGAATTGTAGGCTGTTTTATCCACTCTTCCCAGGACATGCCACTGTGGTGAGTGCAGGGAGCATCCCTGCAGCTTTCCAGGTACTACTTCTTCCGTACCCATGTTTCATGCAACCTAAAAGGCCCAAATGCTCACCTCCCTGATATACCTCAAAGGAGCCTCAACCTAATATATTTCCCTATAGATTTAGTTTATTAATCTATGACTCTACTAATTCAAATTCTCAATTCTACTAAATTCTTAATTCTACAACTACCAATTCTAAATTCTAAATAATATACAGTGGATCCTTGTATAACAAACAGTTTGTATAACAAAATCTGTACAACATAAAAAATTCCGGAGATAGGGGAAATTAGCTTGCAAATCCGCACAACATAAAATGGGATTACTCCATTTTCAATGCATTCTTATGGGAAATTTGTATAAAGGAAAATTTGCTTAACAGAATTTCATTTGGAACGAATTAATTCCTTTATACAAGGTACCACTGTATAATGAAATACAGAGAATGTAAATGTAAATTGAAGGTTCAGAAAAAGAGAGAGAAATCTGCCGCAGTACAGGCTTCCATCAGAGCATATCCTATCAACAAAACCTCAGGGAGATGATAAGTGGCTATACAACCACATTTCAACTGGAAAGAACCAATATGAGAAAAAGGCCTTTTGATGTTTGTGCCTACTTCTAGATTTTATTGTGTAGTCAGGTATCATTTACAGGTTGTGCTCTCACTCCAGCCATCCTTTCCTGGGAAAACCCAGAGCAATCTGTCTCAGGAGACACTGAATTCTTCACCACTACTACTCTTGGTACCAGAGTGTCTTTATGTTTCTTCTCTCAAAAAAATCACTCCAGGATGCCTGTGAAATTGGTTTCACTTTCACTTCTTCTTTTAGCAGGGACAAATGCAGCCTAAAAAGGATCCCAATTATTAGGTATTAATATTATTGATATTTAGAACTAACAAACTCAGATTTGGAAACATTTGGAAGTATCCAAATACAGTATTATTAGGTTAATTTCAAGCATTTCCAAAACTAAATGCACACCCCTAAAACCCTGTCAGCATCTCTGAAAGCGGAGAAACAAGCTTAAAGGCGCCAAGATCCTTCAGAATAGCAACCTGCCTCATAGTGAACCACACCATTGATGCCTCCCCCATTCATCTTTCTGAGGCACAAAAGATAATCAAGCAAACAGAGCTGGGGCTGCGACTACAGGGAACAGCTTTTGCTTTCTCCAAAGCACATCTATCTACTTCTCCGCACTGCACAGCCCCCCCCCCCCGAAAAAAAAAAAACCAGAGGGGGGGGGGGGAGGCAGAGAACCACATGACTGCTTTCATGGGCATCCAAGGAATAAACCGCCTTGTCCCATTGCCTTCTATGGCTGAGACGCGGCTCTGATGATCCTGAGGAGAGGCCACAGGTGAGGTCCTGGGAGTAGGGCACCTTTGTCTCCCTGACCCACCCGGGTGCCACCCCTTTAGGTTGGCCGCCCTGTACGCTTCAACCTGCTTTGCGACCCTAAAGACCGCGGCTCACTGGCCGATGTTTGGGCACCAGACCCAGGACGTGGAGCTCCTTAAAACGGGCGATGGCCAGACCCAGAAACTTCCCCCAGGCATGTGAACGCGCCCGAGACTCCGACAATGCTGCTCCTCAACCCCGAACTCCCGGGAAGGAAGCGGAACAGGAGCCGGGTTGCAGGGCAGGCGGGCAGCACCCACCCAGCCGACGGCAAAGGCGACTCCCTGCAGGGCAGCCAGCTCCGCCCTCGCTCTCCCTCCGGGGAGCTCCCCCGAGCGCCAGCAGCGGGTCCCGCCTCCGTCTCTCTCTCTCTCCTTTCTTTCTTTCTTTCTTTCTTTCTTCCTTTCTCCCTCCCTCCTTTCCCTTTCTCTCTCTCCCTGGAAGAGACAACCCGGCGGCAGCGGTGGTGCCGCCCACCCCTTGGGCCTAGGCGCCGGCGCCCCTTTCCGACGAGCGCGGCCCCTCATCCATGGGGTCCGAGGGCTGCCCCCTTCCCGGCGGCCCCGCCTCGGCCCCCGGCAGAACCCCCGCAGGCACCGGCGCACCAAACCCCGGGCGCGACGTCCACCTACCTGACAAGCTGAGCCCCCCTCCGCCACAATACGTCCGTCCCGGTCCCCGCCTAAGTCACGTGAGGAGCCCTCCGCCAATCCGGACCCTCGCCTCCCGCCACCGGCGGCCAATCCGCGGCGGCGGAGGCGGGCCTCCCTCCGAGAAGGAGGAAGGAGGAAGTCACCGGCCGAGGAACCAATGGGTGGCCAGCAGCAGGGCGTCGCGCCCGCCCTTTCGCCCCCAGGCGATTGGTCGGATCCTGGGGGTGGGTGGGGAGCTGGGGCGGGATAAGGCGAGAGCGTCGCTTTCCTTTCATTGAGCCGCTCGGGAGGAGCGGGTGGAGTAGCCCGGCAAAGGGAAAGAGAGGGAAGGAGTCGGCTCACTTCCTGCTTCAAGCAGCCTCTTGCATCCTCCACGCCTGGAGTTCCGAGCGTGTAGCCAAATGATGCCCTTTTTTCCCCTGGGTAGAATACCAGGTGCTGTAGGCGCCTGGAGTAGGAACTGACAAGCCGCTCCAGTATTCCTGCCAAGAAAACTCCATGGACATGGGGTCACGAAGAGTCAACGATGCAACACATACAAAAGATTCCTCTGCTGGCCCTTATTGATTATGCCTACTGAGTTTTGCTAAATTTCCCCCAACTTTCAAATGGAACACGTGGCTTTTTGTATCACCTCCCCACCCACCCACGAGACTTAGAGTCTGGAGAGAGCCAAATTGAGGGTAGGGAGTGGGATGGGTAGAGACTATATCAGGCATGTCCAAACTTTGGCCCTCCTGATGTTTTGGACCACAACTCCCAGAATTCCAAGCCTGTATTTCCATTGGCAAAGGACTGTAGGAGTTGTGGTCCAAAACATCTGGAAGGCCGAAGTTTGGACGTGCCTGGACTATATGCTGCTTTCTTTGATATGCTGGATGTGAAATCTTGTCCTGGACTTTGAAGCAGTCTTAACATCAGCCCTGCCTCTTGATACCATCACCTGGTGTATTCCATCTCACCAAAAAGATTCTGAGCCGCTGATAGGCTACATCCTCTATCAAGATTGCATTTTTGGTACAATGCTTCGATAAAATTAGCTTGCTATGGAAAGCTCTGCTTGTATTTTTAGTTTTAGTAGTGACCAATAAAGGTCTACACCTAGCCTACTTTTACCTCTGCTCTAATTAGGCCATGGGGGGTAGGGTCGTGCTTCTTCAGTAGGACTGGGAATCGATCCCTCTTGAGATGAGTGACGTTGCATTCCTCAGCACATTTCTGCTCCAAAGAAGCCCAGCCCAGACTGCCACAGTTCTCAAGGGTTTCTGGAGGACTTTTAGTCCGCCCTCCTAAGGGAAATTGGGGCTTGAACCTGAGAGGGATTTGCTCCAAAAGTAAACATCCAGAATCAGGGCCAGTAAAACATCATTAAAATTCATACTTAAAACTCACTTTTTCCACATTTATCTCTTTGATTTATTTATATGTGCCTGTCTAACCAAAAGACACTTGGAACAGTTTACAACTAAGACAAAACAATAAACAAAACAATAGTCCTACTCAGTAAACAAAGCATGGTATTTTACTGGTCCGATAACGTTGTTTCCCAACCCTGATTCTGGTTTCTGCTCCAAGAAAACTCAGATGTGCTTCCTTTATATCACTGTCGTTTAAGTGTGTCAAAACAAGGAGCATGTAGCCATCACAAAAACTAAATAGAAAAGTAGAACAGGTGATACCTTTAGGCTACTATAAAAATAACTAAAAAAATTGCTAATATTTCGAGGGCAAAACCCTCTTCCTTTTTTGTTATTTTTCTGCCTAGTAGCCTCAAGTTATTACCTGTTCTACTTTTGTATTTGGTTTAAGTGTGTGTACCACTCAGCCTTATTTTATGGCAAGGGTGTAACAAACAGAATTGTGTAACAAGCAGAAGTGGGCTGCTTGTCATATGACTATGGCTGCAAATATGTCTCTGGATGTGATGTGTGTTTGTTATAAAAGCATGTTGCGCTAAGTATGATACACCATTCACGTTACATTATGAACACATTAAATTATGACACTTTAGCAGTTAATTTGCATAAGATTAGGTTATCTTTCTGAGAAAGTTCAAGGAACATGAAAAGATGTAATACAGGAATAATTTGTCTGTTTGAACAGCGCTGAGCAAAATGCATACTTAATCGTGCTGTCCTGTAAGTTGTATGTTGGGAAGGTTTCTAGAATTCCTTAGGAATATGTTCCAAAGGCTTCTTAGCCATCACATATCATTTATGGTGCTATGATATTCACACTTACTTAGAAATAAACTAACTTGACTACTATTGCTCAAGTAACTGACATGAAACTTTAGGAAAATGCCCTAAATACCATATTTTTCTGTGTATACAATGCTATCCCCCCCCCAAATCATGACACTAAAAAGTAAGGGGTGTCATGTACATAAAAGTAAGCTTTTCCTGGGGGGTGGGGGTGGGGTGGGGAAGAAGCCAAACTGACCTTGCTGTTTCCCTTCCTTTCCGGCAGCTCATCCACTGTGGTCAGTTTAGGTTCTCCTCCACACACACACACTGGTTGAGCAGCCCATTAAGAAGTACCTTTCCCCATTGTCGCTAGGGGAAGAGCCCAGAAAGGAAACAGTTGTGTGTACTGTATGTGTGTGTAAAAGAACCCAATCTGGAAGGGAGACCTTAGTGGAGCAGGGACTCGCTGAGCTCATTCAATGGCATCAGATTTGATTCTCCTCCCCTGCCCCCCCCCCACTGCTTCCCTTCCTTTTGGGCAGGATTTGTTCAACAATTCCCTTTTAAATCTACAGTTTGAACTGAAATATATGTTGAACTGACCAAGTCCCATAATGCAATGCAAATGTATCTTTGTGTTTATCATCACAGAGGGAAAAGTACCTGCTTCAGTGTTGTTCCTTCTGGTTATTTTTGTGACAAACCAGAGGCTGGAAGGCTGAATTCAAGCTTTTGTGTTATTTTCATATTCCTGGGAGGCTTCTACTGTTTTAAAGCAGGACTAGCTGTAGAGGGTGAGAACTAATCACTACAGTACTTCTGTCTGGGGTTATTTCTTTGTCAGATACTATTAGTTCAGAAGGGTATAGCCAGAGTGGATAAAAACCAATGATTTTTTTAAATCAACTTATTTAAATTGTTTTTTATTTTAAAGACTTTTTGAGGAAAAATCTCTCTAAAAATCATGTTCTAGTTAAAATACATTATAGTCCAAAGGTTATTCATCATGAAATTATTTTTAACTATGTAGCATTACGCTGTATTAATCCATTCACGATGTCATAATCTCCCAGAGGTTTCTGATTATTTGGGGCAATGTTTTGCTATTTTCAAACCCGTGCATTTGGGTCTGCAACAATAGCATGCCTCCTTCATAGCAAAAATGTTATAAAATAAACATCAGAATTGAGAAAAAGACCTTAATCCCATTGTTCCTGTTGTGTATTGATCTGTAATTGCTGGTTGAAGTAACTGCCTTCCTG
>JAHTLZ010000237.1:55079568-55099685 GCA_023846285.1 Phrynocephalus versicolor
TATTTATTTATTTATTTATTTATTTATTTATTTATTTATTTATTTATTTATTTATTTGTTTGTTTGTTTGTTTGTTTGTTTGTTTGTTTGTTTGTTTGTTTATTAGTCTTATACCCCACCCATCTTCCCAATGGGAACTCTGGGCGGCTTACAATAAAATGGTAATACAAAAAAAAAGGTAATAAGCAAAACAAAACACAAGGGAAAGGAGCAAGATCCCCCCCCTGGAAAAAAACCTAACTAGAAAGTTCGCCAAACGCCTCCCTGAAGAGATGAGTCTTCAGGGCTGTTTTAAAGGTGGGCAGGGACTCAATCAGGCACAGCTCACAGGGAAGATGGTTCCAGAGCACGGGCCCCACCACAGAGAAGGTGCAGTCACGTGCCTCTCTGGGTGTGGCCACCCTTAGTGAGCGCGCCTGCGCCGATCTCGTGGGTCTGGTCCCAGTTGACCTTTGAGAGATACGCTCAGCCAGATACTCTGGTCCCAAGCCGTGGAGGGCTTTGAAAGTCAAAACCAGGACCTTGAACCTAATCCGGAGGACAACGGGGAGCCAGTGCAAGCGAGCCAGAACTGCGGTAATGTGCTGGAATCTCCAAGCACCCACCACCAGCCTGGCCGCTGCATTCTGCACCCATTGTAACCTCCAGATCAGGGTCAGATCATATGTCTTTTTCTGCTCACTGGATCAGATCATATGTCTTTTTCTGCTCACTGTGGACTAGAGACTGGAGTTAATTTTCTTCCTCCTTACGTTGCTACTACATGGGTGGGGAGTATGTATCTTTCCAGGCATTGTTCAACTGGAAGGCCAACATCTTCCAGAGGTGGGGTGATGAGAGTAATAATCAGCATAGCCACTGTTTCCTACCTCTGCCCTCCTGCTTTCCCATCAGGTGTATTGCCAAATATGTGCTTCAAGCCTATATACAGCAGTTTAATTTGAATTCACCCCAACCCACGTTTGCTGCCTTTAACTCTTTTCTCTCTTCTTTCCCCACTTCGTTGTCTTAAATTCTCAGATTCAACTTGCTCTAGCGGCAGCATAGCTATCTTGCTGAGGAAACTTTGAAGTCCTAGTTGGAGGGCAGAGCCCTGCTTTGCATTCCATTACTGGGTAGAACAGCTTGCTATGAAAACAATATCGACTTTTGAAGGGAACCCCATGCCTCGGAGGGGAATCTAAATGTAAAAGGCAGAGTATCTCATTATCACTCCTCCAGGCTGGTAAAGCAAACCTTAAGTCATTCCGAATTCGAGCTCAAAATAATCTCTTGGATATACTAAAAATGAATGATATTATACACATGGCAGTGATGTGGGGAAATTATTAGAGGAAGTGGGGGTGGAGAGAGACAACAGCAGCCACAGATTCTTGTGAGGAATGAAACATAATAACCTCATTAATACCAAGGGGAGGGGATGGTCTTGAATGGCTTGAAGCTGGAGTTGCAATTCTTGAAGTGCTCATTCAAGGAACGACACCTTTCCCCCTGGCCCCATGACACAAGATTCTGTTAATTCATTTATGAAATTAGGCCCTTCTACCAATCCCCCCCCCGTATCTGCTAGGGATTGGTTCCAGGCCTTCCCATGGATAACAAAAACTGTGGATAAGAGAGAAAGACACCCCCAATTGTTGTTTTGTGACAGTAGTTTGCTTTGTGGCTGCTGAATTATTTATTTATTTATTTCCTCTGCCAATGTAGATAACTGAATCAGTAGTTGTTGAATCAGTGGATACGGGGGTCCTACTGTATATAGCCCCATGTTGACACTTTGCACTTCTGGTTCAGACCCACTAGCAAACTTCAAAATGCATCCTACCAAAATAAACATTGGAATGAAAAAGAGGCATACCAAACCAAAGATTTTGAATTAATTTTCCAGGGAAGAAGGTGAACTTGTACAGTAGTTTAGCAGCACAGTGCCAGTATACTAATGTGGCAGTATACAGTGGTACCTTGTATAAAGGAATTAATTCGTTCCAAATGAAATTATGTTAAGCAAATTTTCCTTTATATAAATTCCCATAGGAATGCATTGAAAACACAGTAATCCCATTTTTATGTTGTACGGATTCGCCCCATAGACGATTCTGTTAAGCAAATTTCCCCTATCTCCGGAATTTTTTATGTTGTACAGATTTTATGTTATACAAACCTTTTGTTATACAAGGGTCCAATGTACTCTCATTAGCTAGTTATGTGCTGTCTACTAGAAACTGACTTATAAGCGACCTAATAGTATTTTCAAGATAAATGAGATATTTAAGGGACTTCACTTGTTTGATTGTTTGTTCTATAGCTATACCGCTTATGTAGAAAACTGCTAATCCAGGCATTGTACAGTAGAAGACCAGTTATAAAAGAAATTCTGATATACATGAAAAAATTAGACAGGCACTAAAAGACTATTAAATGGTGTATATAGATATCCTCCCTCCTCCTCCGTTTCAATCAATTAGGAAGACCCTCCCCAAATACATCCCTTAAAACTAGCTCAGTTTTGAGCTGCTCTTTCAAAGACTCAGAGGAGGCTGCCTACTTCTTCTGGGAACACATTCCACAAAGAAAGTGCCATAGCTGAGAAGGCAGCTTCTAGTTGTGGTTTTTCCAGGCTTCTCGGGGTGTTGAACATGCAGATATCTTGCATGGACAGATTAAACAACATTCTACCTGCAAAATAAAAAAAGAGGGTAGGAAGCAACCAAGAATTATAACTAATGTATGAAATGTTAGATCAGCACTAAATTTAGCACAGTTTCATTCAAAACTAAAAGAAAGAAAGAAAGAAAGAAAGAAAATAAAAGAAAGAAATCCATCCACAATTTACCCACACACACCTCCTTGTGTGACCTTTTCCTCTAGCTTTTATAAAAGATATGGAAAAGGTGGATAAAAGGAAAATTGCATACCTGGGAGGGAAGGTTTTATTCTAACCTCTTTTTCTTGCTAAGCCATTAGGGCAATTTTGAGTTTAATTCAGACCCCTTAATTGCTGGGATTTTTTTAAATCCCTAGTCTTTGAGATAACTACTTTTTATAACTTGTAATAATTCGAAAGGAGCTCTTTGCATAGCACAGCATTTTGGCCAATCAGAATGTGACTCCAATCAGCCCACAGAGCCTATGTAAGTATTTCATATTTAACCTTGCCATGACCTTCAGTGTGCAAGAATGCATTTAATTCCTTCCTGGCTACTCATTTGTTTGCTCTTTAAAACCCATTAAAATAGATAATAACATACAACACCTCACTCATTTAAGATGTGAAACTGTTTTCCCTTTGTGGCTTTTAATAATTCCAAAGTTCTGTATGTTTTAGATGGTTTACTCATGAATGCATTTAACCAATTTTCTATTAGAGTACAGATCCACATGATTTCATATGATTTTTAGATGTTAGATTTTATCCTCCCTATACCAGGTCAGATCATAGATCCTATTTCAACCCACAGACTACACTACACAAATCATGACCCCCCAACACATGGCTTTGCAGTGGTGCAAATCCTGCACCTGAAGCATCATGGGTCCACATTATTTTCTGTAGGACCATCCCCAAACCACTGTCCAGCCTTATTGTAGCTACCATCTCTGCCCACAGACCTAAAGGAAGGAATCATGGGTCTCCCAGCACATGGTTTTGCAGTGGCTCAAAAGACCAATATAAATCAGAGATGCTCATGGATCCACATGAGTGGAAATTGAGTGGTGGCAACTGGACTTCTTTTCTTGAGAAACTGAAACGTTTCTCTGCTCATCCAAGCAGCTTTGTCAGTCTGAGAGAAGCTAGTGGTGAGGCCTCCAATTTATAGTTCACCTTGATTTCACATCACTCTGGTCTGAATAGGCTCATTAGGTGGACAGCGGCCTGAATATGCTTGTTAGGTGGGAAATGGCCAG
This sequence comes from Phrynocephalus versicolor, assembly GCA_023846285.1. Taxonomy (NCBI): domain Eukaryota; kingdom Metazoa; phylum Chordata; class Lepidosauria; order Squamata; family Agamidae; genus Phrynocephalus; species Phrynocephalus versicolor. Next base: position 55,083,475 of record JAHTLZ010000237.1, read on the forward strand.
AATAGGCTCAAAAGATGTACAGTGACCTGGTGTGTGAGAAAGTCTCACCTATTTGATCCTTTTCAACACCCAGTAAGGATCTTTAGCTGTAGCCTTCCTGGTAGAGGTGTGAAGTGCTTCTGATTTGTCTGGGAATCAATGAAAGGGCAGTGAAACAGTGGCAGAGAAATTGTGCCTGTCCCCCTATGATGAGAGAGGGATTTTCAATAGACCAAAAAGGTGGCTTGAAAGAGGGGTCAGGAAACCATTCATGTGTGTATTGAAAATAGTTTTTCTACTATCCACTCATAGGTCCCAACTGTGCCCAAAAGTTACATCTCAAAAGCCACGTGCCTCCCTCCCCAGTGCATGGTTTTGCAGGAGACCTCTTGTCTCTGACTCTTCCTGCATCCACCTTGCCAGATGAGGAGGCATGGCAGGGATTCCTGCAGTGCTGCCTTTTGAGTGGGCATATGCTGGAGGAAGCAGAGAAGGAAAGTATGTGCTCCTGCTCCAAGTGGACCATCATATGATAAGGAGGAGAAAAGTAGCTCACACCAGCTGGTATGGGGGGGAGACAGCAGGGGTAGGGGAAGTGAACACGCAGCACCTGGGGTATGGCTCAGTCAAAATGGCACAAACCTCTGAACTGAAGATTGTGTCCATCTCTAGTGTGTATGTGTCTCAATTCACACCATTGCTTCAAATAGCCCTTCAAACTCTTTGGACCCGTCAAACTGTTTTTAGCCACATTCAAACAGTTCTCGCTTCTGTCTTCTCCCAGGAACCATACTACAGCTCCTATGCTCATTTTCTGGAACCCTCTGCCATTGAATAATTCTGTATTGGGGGGGGGGATTTCTGATGAGATTTATGGGTAGCATATGAATTGTTAAATTCCCATTTTAAAAAGCCAGGAAATTCAATTGTTCAAAAGCCCTCCAGTTTGTGAATGTGGGGCATTGTGCTTCTGTACCCACAATTTAAAAAGCCAGGAAATGACCCAATATTGCTGCACAGTATCGTGCCCATGTTGCCAGCAGGAAAAAAGATGACCAAGCTTTACATAGCAAAAGGCAGCCTGAATTTTGACATCAATGGCAGCAGTCAAGACAGTCAACACAGGATACCCGCTTCAGCTCACTACCAATCACTCTTGTTGAAGAACAGCCTGCCCCTGACAATTGCTTTGTGTTTGGGTGAGAAGTGGTGATAACTGATGAAAAAAGGAGTCAGCTGCCAGGATTTTCCCTTGCATATTGTCACTTTGCGAATGGTAGTGGTGCTAGGGGACTCCTATTCAACACCTTGACCATTAGCCTGTAGCGTGTCTGAGAATTTAATGATTCTCAATACTATTTCATATATACTGTATAGTACATGAAAAACCTGAAAAAGGCTGTTGAGAATGTTGTAGTCTCATACCAGCAGGGTACACCAATTGATTTTCTTAATACTTGCCCTAGGACTACCACACTTCAGGCCGGCCCAGTCTCCTGAGCTTCCTTGTCTTAAGCGAAGGTCAGGGCCTCAGCTACTTTCCTCTCCTGCTAAACATGCAGAGTCACACTCAATGTGTATGAGTGACTGTGTCTGTAGCTGAAGGGGCCCGGGGGAAAGAGTGGATGGATATGGGCTGATTAAAAAAAAACACTGTCTGCATCTGAAATCAAGCAGAGCAGTGTAGTATAGTGCATAGTAACCTTTCCTATATGAGAACAAAGAGCTATTATTTTTGCTGCATATTTAAAAAGAGAGGGTACCATGGATCAAGTTGCCCATCTTCAGACGGTGCTCCATGTGATAATAGAGTGGGGCTAATGCATTCCCTTCAACGCGTGTGGGCTCCACATTTCTTCTTAATGAACAAGTCTGCCTTGTGTGCTAGCGAGAGATGGAAATTCTGTGCATAAATTTCTACTTTTGCCTCTGGCACTGCTTGCCATGCCTGGCTTCACTCACCATTAGTGGCTCTGCCTTCTGCCCCATCAAACGCAATGGGAGCCAACCATCCCTTCAAACTGTAACTTCAGTGACAAAAATAAGATGTGAAATGAATCAACGAACTACATGAAAGATGTACTTCTGCCTGTATGTGGGAGGAAGGAGGGGGTTGATGTTCCTGAACAAATGAACCACTTCTCTGATATCCCCTTCTTCCCAATTTAAGTGGTGCCTCGGCAAGCATGGGAACAAGCACCATGCTTGATGCCACTCTGCGGAAAAGCTGATTCTTCATCTGCTGTTGCATCGCAGCTCCTGTCAGCTCATAGCCATTGTACCCAATAGTGAGGGAGTCTTAGCTAAAGAACCCGTGGAGGGCCACAAGGTTCCTATCTCTGCTTTACATAAAACACACCTCTTTTTAAACTTTAGAAATAGAATGGTGGGGGAACAAACAAGTTCATCAGAACAGGTGGTTTCCGCCGCCCAGTAACCTGTATAACTGCAGCAGCAAAACCTTCACTTCTGCAAAGTTGTTTCAACTTTTCACAGGTGCTGTTAAATGCTACCAAAATCTACCAAGCCATTCTGGGCAGACCATGAAGGGACAATAAAATCAGCAGTAGATCTAGCAAGCACGGCAGTGTCTACAGCTCAGAAGATGAAAAACTGGAGAAAATGAAAAAAGGAACCGTTGGGTTTGTTTAAATTTATCCATGTCTTTGGAGAGCCACTTTGAGACGGGGGTAGTGAGGAATGTGGGGAACTGAAAGTGACTGCCAGGCAGAGCTATTGAGGAACATATAGAACATGTGGTTTTCAACAGCCTGGTGTCTTGGGGCACAACGACAGGACAACTCTGCAAGGCAGCCAAGAGGTGCGGAGAGTCCAGAGTGTGCAGGGAGTGTAATATTGCAGGTTTAAAGTGATCTGTTTCCTCAGGTGCCACTCTTTCTGGATGCCCCACTTTATCTGCTTATTTATTTTATTTATTTATTTGTTGTATTTATACCCCGCTTATATACTACGTACTCTAAGCGGCTGCTCCCAGCTTGATGTCTTATACTAAGGGTAGAGCTCAGGCCTAGGCATGAAGCTGGGGCCTCCAGCACCACTGCTTCCAGTGGTGCAAGTCTAACTAATTGTGCTATTGTGCTATTGTGTCTGCTTCCTTTAGACTGGAATTGTGGTCCATGCTGCTGCTCAAGACAGATGACAAGAAGCTCACATATACAGATGGGTTTTTTGAAAACATCTTCACCTGTAGCTTCGCCAGCAGCTTGTTGAATTCCTCTTTCTCAGTGTTGTATCCAACCTTTATTGCCAGGTAGGGATGGAATATTATTAGGGGTCCGTCAGCGAAGTGAAAGGAAGATCGGCACTTGGCTCATAGCCAAGGAATCTCTAGCCTTCTGAGTCAAAACATCAGTATAATTCAGTGCCTATTAGTAAGGGGATTAAAAACAGATGTTATTTAAAAGTGTTGAACTTTTTTCACCCTTCACTTTTTAACCTCTTTCCCTAGTGGTAAATGGACAGAGCTGTTGTCATGGGATCCAAGCACAGATTTCACCCAGAGCTCTACTGGGCCATAAATTTGATAAACTTACTTGTACCATTTCCCCCGGTTGACTTTCTGAAGATTGTCCTCTACATTCACTTGCAATTGCTTATGTACAGTATACAGTTAATAGTCCAGTCTCATACTTGCATAGGACCAGCTGTGAAAAGATAGCACTGCAGGGGATCCAACATAATTTTGGTGCAAGCTGCAGAGTCACATTCATCCATGAATCTAAATTTACTTCCTGGCTTATATGGGAAATATATGACATTAAATGTGAAAATAAATTATTGCTTTCTTGAGTCTTGCCATCAGCTTCATTCAAATTACCTTCATTTAGATAATTGGTCTTGAGCCTTACTGTGGGCAAACTGCAAAGTTCTTTCATGACTACAAACTAACTCTTTGAAATTCCTTATAGACAATTTAGATTTTATGACTTTTTTTGGAGGTTAAGATTTCTAATTACTTTGAAGCAGCTTAAAGACACTAGTGACCATGAAGAACACCAGATGAAATTTCATCTGTGGATGAAATGCAGCAAGGGCAGCATTATTTAACTGCAACCTAAGAAATACTACCAGCGTCTTTGGCAGTAGCACTATAAAATGCTTAAAGTGGTCAGCAGCCCACATTTCTTTAAAATGGGAAAATTCACCTCTGGGTATTTCCTCTTCTGATTTAATAGGTAATCATTATTTTATTTCTCTTTATAGGCGAGCTGTATGGTTTTTATTGGAGTGGAAAAGGTAGAAGGTAAAGTTTAACTCCAAATCTGTCTCTTATGTTTGTGGAATTAATGAAGGACATTCTGTTGATTTAAATCTTCTACTTTGCTTCTGGCTTACAGATAATAATGATGAATTCTGACAAAGCTGAATTTAGTCTCACTAATCATGCGTGCTATACTCAACCCTGCTTTAGCTGCCCATGCATTTTTGCCAGCACTAATGGAAAGTTCGGCCAATGTCAGGAATTATTGACTGCAAGCCCCTCTGGTGTGCCACAGAAGGACAGCCTCCCAAGAAAGTGTCAAGACATGCTGACTAATTCCTCATGAGAGAAGGTATGTATTTGTAGCCTCTCATAAAATAATTGGACATCTCTGAACCGACTCATCTTGCCCCGGATGACCACTGGCTGTTCCTAGGAATTAGGCACACAAGAAGGCTTCTCATCCCAGTAGCACTTGGTTGAACAACAAGGAGCCTTTTCACACGACCCCTAAGATCCGCTGGCCACTTAAATTCGGACCAGAGATCTTGGGGGCTTGTCGTTCTTCCTGTGTTCCCACCCCCTCCGCACTCCTGGCTGCTGGCTGCGTGAGGGGAGGGAGAAAAAAAAGGAAGAAAAGAACGTGGCTCACCTCCGTTCTGCCATCTTGCTCTTGCCCCGGCAGCATTCCATTCTCTTAAGTAGCTCTTAAAGGGGCGGGGGGCCAAAAAACAACAAACAGAAGGGAGGAGAGCCCGGCACTCTTAAGTTACATCCGCATCAGGAATTCGGGAGAGCAGGTACTTGAAAAGTGCGCTGGGACATGCTTAGGTGGGCGTGGTCGCACTTAATTTTCTGTAAACTCCGGAGCTGGTGGGGAAACAATTTTAAGCTCCGGAGCTGGGAGCCATTTGCCACGGAGTTTAGGGGTCGTGTGAAAAGGCCCAAGGTCTATCCCATGGTGTGTCTCTGTGCTTATTCTTGACTGCTCGGGTTCAATTAGTAAATAACATTGAGCTTTGACATGAGAGCTTCAGCCACCTTAAATCACCCTTTTTGCCACAGATAGAAATGTAAACAAATTTGCAACAACCCTTTATTGTTGTCTTTTTTATTCCCTGGAATGATGAAAACCCATTCTTTGGGAGATATTCTGTTTCCAGATGCAAAGACCTATGGGCTTTTCTGGGCACTACTGGTTCCCCCCCTCCTTTGCGCCACTGGCTAAGAAGCAAAGATTGCCATTCGACCAAACAGCATTGGTAAAACCTAACTAGATGGTAAAATGTGTGGTATATAACAAGCATCCAAGTTAGTTGTGTGCTTACTGAGAGTATTGTACCATCTTCTGGACTACTCTCACTCCCTTTCTACATTTCCTCTGGCTCTTCTCCAGTGGATTTACTGCTAAAGATGGGCATATTTTCTTTCTTTCTTTTGCTATGATTTGGGCTAAAATATCTATGTTTTCCTGCGGTTGTCCATTTATTTGTGCAATTTCTTTTCAATCTTCCATGTATTTAAGCAGTTCTCAATGGGACTTCCTCCCAATCACTCCTATGAACATGCAAAAGCATCATTTCCAACAATTAGAAAATCCTGCTAGCAGAATGGAATTCTTATTTTCAAGAGAATAACCCACTCAGGTGTAAATACAGGGCTTGCTTACATTTTAGAAGCTTAATGTGTAAATGTGATAGATGTTATAACTGGCGCACTAATTTGAAGGCTACATACGGTATAGTTCTCTCAACTTCAGGTTTCTCTCTAACATTTACTTGTTTCTGAATTATACTATCTATTGCTTCAACCTAATTGTGTTGAAGAATTCCAAGATAATTCTAGCATTAAAAGAACCACATGCTTATCTCATGTTTAAACATTGTATAGGTCTATAGTAGGATCAATCTTATGTTACACATATATTTAGTTTCAATAAAACTACATGTTTTTCATACTTCACCAGACAAAGGTGAAGATGGCGGGCGGCAGCAGCAGCTGTTCACGCCGGCTGCATCTAGCGTTCCTGATTATGCTGCCTAGTTTTTCTGTTTCTGTTTAATTTTATTTTTGGATGGCCAGGGCTTTGGAGTGGGAACTGAAGGGGCTCGCCTGAGGACCACCTGGAGAGACTTAAGATCTTGTCGCGTCTAACAGGTTTGAGCGTCCCTCCCCCCCCTTAGCCCTCGGTGCCTTACCAGCCATGCCGACCGCGGCTGCTGCCGTCGTTTGCAGCAAGCTGCCTGCCTCCTCTCGCCCTCGCGGTGAGCCTGCTCCGGGGGTCGGTCGTTGCCGTTTGCCGCATGCGGCTCGCCGCCCGGCATCTCCCCGTGAGCCAGCTGGAGATTACCGACGCCGCTTGGGTCCTTTCCGCGGTCAGCCTCCACGGTCATGGCGGACCTGCCTCGGAGGCTGCTGCTTGTGTGTGGCCGTCATCGCCTGGTTCTATCCTCAGGCTGCCGCCGAGGCTGTCCGTGTGGGGCTCGCTGCCGACCGCTGCAGCTGTGACCCTGAAGTGGAGGCCATTGCTGGCGCGGAGGACAAGCACCCCGCCGCCTGTCATCTCTCGGTCGGGATGACCGCCGCTGCTGCTTTCTCCCGTCTGCGGTCCGCCGTTCTCCATCATGGCGGACCTGCCCCGGAGGTTACTGCCGGCGCGGAGAGCAAGCAGCCTGCTGCTTTCCTCCATCTGCAGTCCGCTGCCCGTCCTCCATCTGCAGACTGCCGCCTTCTTCCAGCTGCGGCCCGCCGCTTTCCATCATGGCGGGCCTGCCCCGGAGGTCACTGCAAGCGAGGAGAGCAAGCAGCCCGCCGCCCTGTCTCCCAGCTGCAGCCCGCCGCCTTCGTCCATCGGCGGTCCGCCGCTCTCCACCATGGCGGGCCTGCCCCGGAGACCACTGCCGCCGCGGAGAGCAAGCAGCCCGCCGCTCCCTTCCATCTGCGGGCTGCCGCCCGTCTTTTCCCAGCCGGGATGATCATCGCTGCCGCCCTCCTCCATCTGTGGTCCGCCGTTTTCCACCATGGCGGGCCTGCTTCGGAGGTCGCTGCTTGCGTGCGGTTTGCTGCTGCGGCTGGTTTGTTCCTGGCGTCCCAGTCTTCATCTTTGGGAGCCGGAAGGTTCTCTCGGGCGGCAGCTCGGCCGCCGGCGTTGGCAGCGCCGTTGGGGGGTTCAGGTGGCGTGTCGGCCTCCGGTGCCCAACCCATCAACATTGGGGCCTCTCAGTCTGCACCTTTTAATTTGCAAGCTTCAGTGTGGGCACCGGACCAGAAGCAGATGTTGATGTTTCCCCTTTTCCTCCTGTGGGACTCGGATTTATCGGGTGGCAGGTCGGCCACCATTGTTTGTTTCCCGGGGGTCGAAACTGGGGTTTTGGGGGTGGGAGGGCGTTCTATAGGGCGCTTATGGGGTTTTCGGGGACTGAGAATATATCTTGGGACCGGTTGGGGTCTTGACTTTTTAGATTAGCTGGGTGGCTAGCATTATTATTACATCTTTGTCTGCCCCTTTACTTGTGACCTTGCCGCTAATCAGTCCTCCTACCTATGGTCCTCCCTCTCCCCATTCCCAGGTGCATCTGATTTCTACCTGGCAGTTAGCCTGCTTCTATTATTTTAACCATCTCCCTCCAGCCTAAGGCTTTCCTGTTATTTGCTTATTCCATTTTTCTTTTGATTTATTTTGTATTGTATTTTATTATTTGCCCTGTATTGTATATTTCTTATTTGTATTGTATTTTTACTATTTGCTTGCTTTGTATATTTGTTCGTGGGGCTTGTTGCTGTAGGTGTTTTTTTTTTTTTTTTATTGACCTACGTTACCGCCATGTTCGCAGGGGCTCATATACCAACGGTGTCGGGCCGTGGGCGGTACGCTTGTAGCCGTTGGGTTCGTCAGACTAGAAGAACTCGGGTCAGGCAACTTGTGCCTGTCCCTCGTTCTGACCCCTCGGCTCTCTGTCACGTATCCGGGAGTCACTCCACCAGCGCCCCCAATCTTACCTGTCTGCTGTTGAACGCCAGGTCGGTGCATAACAAAATCCCCATCATTCATGATTCCATCGCGGATGGCGACTCCGACCTGGCGTTTATCACCGAGACCTGGGTGGGCACGGAGGGTGGGGCTTCTCTTGCTCTCCTGTGTCCACCCGGGTACTTGGTAGAGGGAGTGGGAAGGTTGGGGGGTCAGAAGGGGGGAGGGGCTGCGATCGTGTACAGGGATTCTCTTCATGTCAGCAGGGCCTCGACATTGGTTAGCCAGGGGTTGGAAGTACTTCACCTGTTGGTGGGTCAGCGGGACAGATTTGGCATTGTGCTGGGTTACCGAGCTCCCCGCACCCCAGGACAATCCCTTCCAGAGCTCACGGAGTTCATCGCCGCTGCTCTGTTGAAGTCCCCGCGCCTTTTGGTGGTGGGTGACTTCAACGTGCATGCCGGCGGTGGACTTTCCGGTGCTGCCCTGGAGTTCATGGAATCCATGGCTTCCATGGGTCTGTCCCAGCACGTTTTATGCCCCACCCACAGGTCCGGTCATACCCTGGATCTGGTTTTTACCTCCATGTCGAGGGACTCGTGTCTGGAGGTGGGGAACATTGTTTCCCTGCCTGTGTCATGGACAGACCACCACCTGCTCTCTTTTTCCCTGGCGATTCCGGCCCCTCCCCGCGGGGACCCTCGGGCCTCTGTTTTGGCCCGCCCCCGGAGGCTCATGGACCCTCAGCGGTTCGGTGAGCTCTTCGGGGGGTTGCCCGGTGGTTTGACTGGTGCTCCGGCTGAGGTTGTGGCTAACACTTGGCATGAAACAGCTGCCCACACCATAGACCGGATCGCCCCCAAGCGCCTCCTCCGTTGCCGAGCCCGGCCTTCCCCTTGGTTCACCGGGGAGCTTAGGGCAATGAAGCAGGAGAGGAGGAGGCTAGAGCGCAGCTGGAGGAAAACCCGGACGGCGTTGAGTAAGGCTGCCGTTGATGCCCAGTCTAGTCGCTACACCATCGCGATAAGGGAGGCTAGAACATCTTTTACCTCCCTGAGAATTGCTGAGGCCTCGAACCGCCAGGCGGAGCTTTTCCGGGTGGTTCGTGACCTCAGCAATCCTAGTCTGGCCAGGCCTCCTCCTACTGATTTCAGTAGTGAGCAGTTCGCAGCCTTTTTTCGAACAAAAATAGAGGCCATCCGTGCCGGCTTTGACTCCGGTTGCAGTGGTCCCGCCCCGCCATCACCAGTTGCTGGTCCGCCTTCGTCGCCTCGGTTGGATGCGCTTGGGCCTGTTTCCGCTGTCGAGGTCTCCGGGGCCATGGCGCATTGCCGGCCTGCCTCCACCCCTTTCGACCCTTGCCCTGCCTGGCTAATTAGAGCTGCCAGAGGGACCATGGCCGAATGGGCTTCTGCCATCGCCACCGCCTCCTTCAGTGAGGGGGTTTTTCCCTCTCGTCTGAAGGAGACGGTGGTTAAGCCCATTTTGAAAAAACCCGGCCTTGCGGTTGACGATTTAACAAACTATCGCCCAATCGCCAACGTCCCGTTTATGGGCAAGGTGATCGAGAGGGTGGCGGCGGTCCGGCTGCAGTCATACCTGGAGGATCGGCAGTGCCTCGACCCATGCCAGTCCGGGTTCAGGCCCCGTCGGGGTACCGAAACAGCTTTGGTCGCCCTGCAAGATGACCTTATCCGGGCGGCCGACAGGGGTTGCTCTACCCTGTTGGTCCTCCTGGATCTGTCAGCGGCCTTTGATACCGTCGACCACGGTATCCTGCTGGACCGGCTCTCTGAGGTTGGGATCGGAGGCTCTGCTCGCAGATGGCTCCGTTCCTTCCTGGAGGGCCGGCCGCAGTACGTTCAGCATGGGGGGGAGTTATCGGCCCCTTGGATTCTCCCTTGTGGGGTTCCACAGGGGTCGTCTCTGTCCCCCATGCTGTTTAACATCTACGTAAGGCCGTTGGCGGGGGTCATCAGGAGTTTTGGAGTCTGCTGTCATCAGTACGCTGATGACACGCAGCTCTATCTCTCCTTTTCCACCTCTGCTGTGGAAGCTGTTGAAGTTCTCGATGGGTGCCTGGAGGCCGTACTGACCTGGACCGGGGCGAACAGGCTTAAGCTCAACCCCGAGAAGACGGAGGTTATGTTCTTTGGGAGCTCGCCGTCGGGGTACGGTGGCCCCCTCCCCTGCCTGGGGGGAGTTTCCCTCCAGCTCGCGGAGAGGGTGCGGAATCTGGGCGTGCTCCTGGACCCGGCGCTTTCCATGGAATCCCAGGTGGCGTCGGTGACCAGGTCCGCCTATTACCATCTCCGTCGGATCGCCCAGATCCGCCCGTACCTCGACGCGAACTCTCTGAGAACAGTGGTCCAAGCACTGGTGATCTCGAGGCTGGACTACTGTAACGCCCTCTACATGGGGTTGCCCTTGACTCTTCTCCGGCGTCTGCAGCAGGTACAGAATGCGGCGGCCAGGCTGGTGGCCGGCGTGCGTCGGTATGATCACATCACGCCAGTTCTGGCCCGCCTGCACTGGTTGCCCGTTGCAGCCCGGATTAGATTCAAGGTCTTGGTTTTAGTTTATAAAACCCTCCATGGCTTGGGACCGGACTACCTGACAGAGCGTATCGCTCAGCGATCCACCTCGGCCCGTCCTGTTCGGCAGGCGCGAGCGCACTTGCTGCGGGTCGCCACTCCCCGAGAAGCCCGGAAGTCGAGTACTCGGGCCCGGGCATTCTCAGTGGCGGCCCCTAGCCTTTGGAATTCCATCCCTCCTGAAGTGCGCTCTGCAGAGTCCCTGCTGGCCTTCCGGAAGGCTTTAAAAACCTATCTCTTCCGGGAGGCCTTTGGCGATTCTTAGGTTTTTTTTTGTTTTTGTTTTTTTACCCGCCATCGCCATGTCTCTGAATGATATTTTTATCAGATTTTTATTAGATAGTATCAGGAACACTATCAGGTTTTTAACTATATTAGTTTGTTGTGTGTATTGTCTGTTTGTTTTATTGTGATTATTAGTGCCAATTGTGGCTTTGTAAGCCGCTTAGAGATCTTCCGATATTAAGCGGGATATAAATACAATAAATAAATAAATAAATACTTCCCTGCCCCAATAACAACAATAAAAGCAACATGTTTTGGTTACAGAAGCTTGGCTGCTACAGTGCATATGGAAATGATGCAGAAAGGGCATTTATCTAGCAGCTAGCTGAAGGAAGGAGGAGAAGCAATATTGCATTTAAATATAAGAGCATTCAGCCCCAAGCATTCTGAAAATTCCTCCATTTACATCAGAAATTTGCCAAATATCCCTACTATAATGGGGGGGGGGGAGGGTCACCAAAAATGGAGATTGGGCAAGAGAGTTTTTTTGTTTTAGTTGGTTTTTGAGTTTTGAGGTTTTAGCAACTATTTTCAAACACACACATACACACGTGCACACACACACGTGCACACACGTGCACACATCAGAAATGCACACATCATTTATAAACAATATGGTCAAACAAAAGTCAGTGCTGCAGTACACAAAATTTATTTCATTGCTATGTTTATTATATTGGCAAGTTTATACAAAATTTATTACATTGGCATATAATATATTTCATTGGCATCCGATATTATTATTATTAATCATCACTATGATTCACGTGTGTCAAAAATGTACTGACATTTGTTTTGTGTTTGGGTGATAAGTAGGTGACTGGTTTAAAAAAGGATTCAGCTTCTGGGATTTTCTGTTGTGTGCTATCACTTGATGAACGGTGGCGAGCAAAAGAGGGCATCTTGCAGACCATCTTGACGGCTGCCATTGGTGTTGTCAACATTCAGGCTGACCTTTCCTATGTGACATTTCGCTTCCTTTTTCCTGCTGGCAACGTGGGTGTGATGTGGTGCAGCCATATCAGGCCATTCGCTGGCATCTTGAATTGTGGGCAGAAAAGTGCAATATCCCACATTGATAAACTAGATGGTTTATTTTAAAAAATGAAAGAAACGAAGAATTCAGACCTGCCGAGTAGCTCCCCATTAAAACAGGAAAACAAACCAACAAGGAAACAATCCATTGCTGAAATGTGGGAGGCAACAGAAAAAGGGAAAGAAGTGGAAAAAAAGATATCCTGCACAACATTACATTTATGGGGTTTGGCCTGCGTTTATGATCTTGTTTTGGTATAAAGTTTTGTGTACATTTGTCAGGAGGAAAGCTGGTGATTACAGCATCCCACACAGTGTGAGAGAAGAAGAATAAATCTCAGAGGGAGAGCACAGTTATTAGTCTACAGCAATGTAATTTGATCATTTTGACTACGTGAATCAGGCTCCTCTCCCACCCAAAGCAATTACACTTAGTTAAGTCCACTATAACTAGAAGGCTAGGTGTAAAGTTGACATAAAGTGGATGTTCAGGGACCACAAGTGAGGGATAAAAATGATGGAAAGTGAATGGTTCAAGGATCTCTGGGATAATATGATACTATATGAATAATTGTTCAAGTGTTAATTATTCTTCCTTTGCATTGCCATCCTTTGCACTAAGAAGAAGAGCAATTATAAGTACCCCTGCATTTATTCATTTATTTCAGTACGTTGCTTCTCCTAATGAAACATTTACAACTTTTGTTACTCTGTGTTGTTCAGAGAAACATAACTGGACCATTAAACTTAGATTGGGGTAATTGGCACAGAGTTTTCCTGTGAAATTCATGGTGAAAATTTGAGCCCAGGTTTCCTCAGTCTTCAAACTCAAACTACAGTTACCATATTGTTAAAACTGGGGCATTCTTCTATGCTTAAAGGATGGCTGTTTGTTCTCTTTGTTTGTTTGTTTTCTATACCACCCATTTGGCAACACAGCCACTCTGGGTGGTTTACTACAACCAAAGACAATAAAACAAAAATATACAATAAATTCAAATTAAACCAAAAAGTTTTATTTATTTATTTATTTATTTATTTATTTATTTATTTATTTATTTATTTATTTATTTATTAGCATTACACAAACAATTATATAAAATATAATTACATGTGTAAAATGAGATGGCAGGACCAGTGAATTTAGCTGGACATCCACTGTATTATGCTGTTCGCAACTCGGGAAATGCCTGCCTATAGAACCAGGTTTTTAAAGCCTGTTTAAAGGAGTCCAGTGAGGGAGGCAGTCAATTCATGGGCAGTAGATTATTACATAGAGAGGTACCACAGCACAATCAAAGACTGAGAAACATCATTGAGCAGAGAGGACTGAAAAGAGTGTGATGGATTGAAGTTACACCATGGAATTTAAATCCACTTTAGCTCTGATTCTGTTTTACATCATCATGAGCACACAAGACATGTATGTAAGCTGTACTTTCCCTCCTGCTGCTGCTGTTGCTGCTAGTGACCTTCCTTTTTTCTTGTAAATTTACTGTCACATCTAGAAATAACTGCTTCTTGTTTTTAACACATCAAATAAATAGTTTTATAAATACTAAAATCTCAAGGTGTTGAACACTCTTCCAGCTGTTTACTACAGAATCAAATGCTACTCCTTAATTAATCTTATTGAACATAGTCCCTCTACAATTAGAGAGATGATTGTGGAGGGAAGGGATGCTAGATAACATGCTTGGCTCCTCCAAAAGGTGCAGCACAGGAATACACATGCTTACTCAGAAGTAAAGGCCACTGAGTTCTGTGGGACTCAGTCCTCCTAAACAAGTGCCTAGAGGATCGTGTAGAAGATTTTCACCCACAATGAGCCCATTGTTTTCTAGATGATCTGCTGGACATTTCAAAACATGCATAAGCCTCCTCTGTTTCTTCCTAGGAAGGATGTAGAAAATGCCACTTTAGTTCTGAATCATGAACCAGCTTAATAGCTCGACAGAATCACACTCCACAGCAACTTGCTGTGCACTCCCTCGATCTGTGCCTTGAGGCGGTCATGGAATGGACCAGGACTAACAGGCTCAGACTTAACCCTGAGAAGACCAAAGTTCTGTTCTTCGGGGCACACTCCTCTAGGTACAATGCCCCCCTCCCTAGTCTGGGGGGAGTTTCCCTCCAGCCTACGGACAGAGACAGGAATCTGGGTGTGGTCTTTGATTCAGCCTTCTCCCTTGAGGCCCAGGTGATGGCTGTCCCAAAGACCACTTTTTTCCATCCCCGCAGGATCACCCAGATCTGCCCGTACCTCGATGAGGCCTCCCTGAGGACAGTTGTGCAGGCCCTCGTGATCTCGAGGATCCATTTCTGCAACGCCCTCTACGTAGGGTTGCCCTTGACCCTTATCCGGAGACTTCAATGAGTGCAGAATGCAGTGGCCAGACTGGTGGTGGGTGCTCGTAGATTCGGCCACATCACCCCAGTCCTGGCACGCCTGCATTGGCTGCCTGTGGCTCTCCGGATAAGGTTAAATGTCCTCGTTTTGGTTTACAAAACCCTCCACAGCTTGGGCCCTTAATACCTGTCGGAGCGTATCTCACAAAGGTTGACTGGGGTCAGGCCCACTAGAATGTTGCAGGCGCGCTCACTCCGAGTGGCCACACCCAGGGAGGCACGGAAGTCACTCACACGCAACCGCGCCTTCTCTGTAGTGCGCCCCTCACTGTGGAACCATCTGAGTGAGCTGCGCCTTGCACGATCCCTGCCCACCTTCAAGAAAGCACTCAAAACCATGCTTTTTAGGGAGGCATTTTACTCTCTGTTTTTTTTTTAATGCCTCTTGCCAAGGGTTCCCCCTCCTATTGTCCTTGCTTCTTTTTTGTGGTTTGTATTGCATTGCTATTTTTAACACTATTGTAAACCGCCCAGAGTTCTGCTGGAAGATGGGTGGTATAGAAATAAAATAAAATAAAATAAAATAAAATAAAATAAATAATAAACTTGGGCTTGTTTGTTTTTCTGCTCACTGCACTAGTGTGTGCCCACACCAAAGCCAGCCCTGCCATAGCCACATTAAGCTGGTCTGTGCTGCCACCCAAGAAGCAGACTCTCTACCTGTGGACATTTCTCCCTGTACTACCTCCGTGAAGGGGTAGGAAGGACTTTCTGCAGGGAGCTGCCAGAGAAGGCACAGGTAAGCAGCACAATGCAGCAGCCTGCCTGGATTAGAAGATAGATTGTAAAAAAATGCCAGGCTCCTAGAGATCTTCTTGGAGTCAAAATATATGGAGGAAACTTTCAGAGAAATCACTTTATATCAGGGCACAGATTATTTCTTTACATATCTCTTCCATCCTTCCTTGAAGCCAAGTATTTAAGACATCAACAACAGGAAAGCGAGGTATGGTACAGCATCTACCTCCTCTTTCTCTGGAAGCAGCAAACAAAGGTTGTGGAGGTACCATCCCATCCAGTGGCAAGGGGTTCCTCTGCAGTACTGAACAGCACAGCAGTGTATCCTGCATGTATCCTAAGAGACCTACAGATACTTTAGGTCTGAAGCCTGTGTTCATCATAGGTGGCATTCCAGAATGAAATGAAACTGTTGTGGACGATAATAATCAAAATTAATTTGTGAATCAAGGTAAACAACTGTTCATGGTTGCAGTGCTTCCAGGCAACATCCTTTTGTATAATTCTACAAGATTTATTTATTTATATTGTTTCCTTGTTCCACAATCACAAAATAAAGATGTTGTAAAAATAAAAAAGTCTTACAGCAATGAAGACAATATTTAAACATGAAGGCTTGCAACTATGAAAATTTGCAAACAAAAGTACATTCAAAACCCAAACTTAAATTGTAGGTTGAAAGTAAATCATATTTGCATCCAAAAATGAAGACACTTATAGCCTAAAAATTGCATTTATAACAAAAGATAGAGAAAACATCTCTAAAACACTAAAATATTCTTAAAACTAAGAATATATAAAAGAAAATAATTTTCTTAGTCTCTAAGGTTATTAAGAACACGTACAGAAAAATTACATTAAATGTTCACCCAGCCAATCCAGCTTAGTACCAGTTTACATCTATGGAGGGAAATCCATGATGGTGGTTTTTCTCTTTCTTTCTTTCTTTCTTTCTTTCTTTCTTTCTTTCTTTCTTTCT
>JAHTLZ010000237.1:55099695-55138007 GCA_023846285.1 Phrynocephalus versicolor
TCTTTCTTTCTTTCTTTCTTTCTTTCTTTCTTTCTTTCTTTCTTTCTTTCTTTCTTTCTTTTTTGGTATGTGGTCAAGCATAAAGCTTTGCTATATGGATGAGTTAAATGCTTGTATGCCCGTGTGTATACATATTATCTCATTACAGTTATAATTCATTAAATGTTTCACATCTTTCCACAATCTGTAAATAATCTCTTTTCCAGGAGCCTGGAGATCCAAAAGCTTTGCAAGAATAACTTTTCAATAGGAAATCCAATTGTTTCTGCAGTTGCAATTTTAGGAGTCTGTAATTTAATATGTGGCTAGATGCCACTATGCTGACATTATTGATCTGAGTAAAATCTTTGCAGAGCTTAGAATAATTAATAATGCATTGTATTATTAAGCATCCAATGTGCTAGGATCCTGTCACCCTGATATCCTAAAAATCTTATAATCAAGGTTCTCTATAAGACTTAAAAATTTCACTGCATGTTTCCACATTGCAGCAAAACCAAGTTCATTATACTATGAACATTATATTGTAACATAAACATGTTCAGCTGTCAGAAATGATTGCTCAGTGACAGTGCTCACTAATTGTTTTGGGAACAACCATAGTAAACTGTTGTTCAAGCCTCAATTTTAATACCACTTTCATTTTCAGGCTAATTTTTCCCATACCTCCCTTAATTATTTTAAGACTCTATACCAGTGGTGGTGAACCTTCAGCACTCCAGATGTTTTGGACCACAATTCCTGCAGTCCTTTGTCATTGGCAATGCAGGCTTGGAATTTTGGGAGTTGTGATCCAGAACATCTGGAGTGCCAAAGGTTTGCTGCCACTGCTGTATACAGACAAAATTTCAAACCTTGACAATGGCAGCAGCATTAAAAACAATGGAGGTGGACAGAATTTTTTCTATCCTTTCTCCCATTTTCTCCCATTCTGTCCTTTTTCTATTCTTTCTTAGACAGCCCAGGTACATTCAAAAGCACATGAAAGTTCTTTGGCCACAGATTCTCCACCTACCTACCTACCTACCCACCTGCCTGCCTGCATGCCTGCCTACCTACCTACCTATCTACCAACCAACCAACCAACCAACCAACCAATTTATTTATTTATTTATTTATTTATATTTTGCCACATTCTTCTCCTTAAAAAAGACTGAAGGATGATTACATCATTAAAAGACAATGCAGTATTTTATGTGTATAAGGAAGGCTGTATTTTTGTCTAAAACTGTTAGGCTAAAAATTGAGGGTCATCTTATACATGGAAGTATGCTGAAGAGAAAACCACACAATTTCAAAACTGTAATTTTGGGATGGGGAAGTGGGGGCCGTCTTAAACATGGGGGCATCTTATAGATGGTAAAATATGGTATTTAAAGCTAAAAATAGTAAGTATAAAATATTAAAAAGGATAAAACTGATACCACCCATCAAAAGACAGTAAACAAACCAACACCAAAACACATTCAAAGCAGTAAGGTCACGAAGGACCTGAAGAGAAAGGTCTTGCTTGCTTGTGGCAGGGCAGCCCCCCATAGTAGGGAGTCTTCCTGCCTTTTACGTGTATGGGGCTGGAATTACATTTGAAAATTCTGCATGCATGGATGCACACAGCACACATAGGCTGGTACCCTGTCCTCTTAGGTCCAGTACAGGGCCACAGAACTGTGGGGACTTAAAGGGACGCTAGTGGTCATCTGATTCAGATCTTTTTCAAATGTAACCACCTCTTCTGTTTCAAGCTAGAGTGCATTGCTCATGATGGAGCTAGGACAATGAGTTAGTGATCACAACTGTTTCCCAAATGGCACTTTTGATTCTAAGGGTAGGTGGGCAGAATGGATGCAACTATACAAAATAATTCCAGCAGAAGGGAAGGGTTTGTTCTGTTCTAATGTTAACAGGTACTTTAGACATGTACAGTTAAGAACTCTCCACCTGTGTTTAATTGATGGATCTTTGTAGCCAGCCACTTACCACTCCACTTAAAGTCAATTCAAGGTCTCTAACTGGAATAAACACATAATTTTTTATTAATAATAATCTATGGCATATGAAAGGTGAACACACAGTGCATGTGTTTGTGTGCAGTGGAGAGAACAGAGGAGCGATGCTGATCAGAAACAAAACCTAGCTGGAAGCAAGTGACAATGTTCCTGGCATAGAAGTAGATGGTGAGAAAGGTTTAATTTCCTCAGAGCTGGTATAACAGAAGTCACTGTCTTATACCTGACCAGAATATTGGTCCATTGGTACACCGCCTGGAGTTGTACTCTGAATTAAGCTTGGTCGTATATAAATCCAAAAATAAATAAATATTTAGCTCAGTGACTGTCAGTCCAAGATTTACAAGAAGTACAGGCTTATTTCTACCTGGAGACGCAAGAAATCCATAGAAATATCATGCTGGGCAGACTCTTGGTCCACTTCTCTTGTGTGTGAGTGCAAAACGCTGCTTCACAAATATTGATTTCTCTTCTTAGTAGGGATGTGCTTGAAATCTGGATGCGTTTGGAAAACAAAGTGAAGTGGAAGTATTTGTCAGTTTCTAGGTTGATTCAAAGTGAATCACAGAAGCCTGAAGCGCTGCTCAAATCAAATTAGAAATCTCTGAAGTTCCTAATATTGGTTTGACACTTCAGAGATTAAAAAGCCGAGGGGGGAAAGCATACATGTGTTGTAAATGAGTTTCTATGGGGAAACAGAATACTTGAACAGGATGAGAAAGCCCAAAGCAAATGGAGATTGACAGTGCAAGCACAAATGATAGTCCAAGGTCTTATGGAAAACCCAATCACAGACGCTTCAGCAGGCCTCAGATTCACCAGATAAATGTCCCCGTGATAGGCAGGTGAGGGAAGGCTGTTAGCCTGTCATAGATTGAATCACCGTTCACACTCTTCTGTAAATACGTTGTGTCTCACTGTGTTGATTGTTCTTTCTCCTGGCTTCAGTGAAGCAAAATATCTTACTGAATGCAGGGGGCAATGGATGGAAATGTAGACTGTTAAAGTCAGTGAACGCATAAAAGCCATTTGCTATTCCATTGTGCACAATCAAGTGCCAATCTGTTTGAAGACACAATAAGAAGCATTTGGCACCACTAAGCAGGGTGGTGGTGGTGGTTGCAGGGATACTGTTGAATTTTGTTACCTTCAGTCATGCACAATGTCTTCTTTATTCAGTAATTAGAAAATATTTGTAAATATTGAACACAATCATTCTTCTGTCTTCTATTGCCCTTTCAATTCCCCCTAGTGCTTTGTGAAAATATGAATCATAAATTTGTAGTTTGGCTCTTTTTGGCCTTTTGTTTCATTTTTTAAAGAATACATGAGCTTATTTGAATCTGCACAATAATTAAAAATGCAGGAAGCTGACAGATATAAGATGTAAAAAATATTTAAAATTAAGAGTATTAATTCAAAAGAAGTATCCTTTCTAACATAAGTTATTGATGAACATCCTTTCATGTATCTCATTATTTCTTAAATCATTCACAGAGAGGAAATGTAGCTGCTAAATAACCCCCACTGGGGATTAATCATGATTTAGTAATTCATTGATACATAACCCCCATTGGGGATTAATCATGATTTAGTAATTCATAGGAAATGGAGCCATGAACATCAGCAGAGCTGCATTTCCCCACTGCTTAGTTAAGGAGAAATCTACTTCATATTGATAGATATTGCTGTGAAATATTGAGATAGGCCCCTCTGCCCACTGGTTTAGTGTAGGAAACTCACTTTTCCAGCTGATCATTGCAGAAGATTGCCTGTACTTGACTCAGCTCCAGCATTTGGCACACTTATAATTAGCTTATGGTACAACCCTAAAGTCAAGTCCTATACATAAAATTCAGTGAGTCTGCTTTCTGAGTAGACATACAGAAGATTGCACTGCTGAAACCTACACACATTTCCCAGCAACTGTGACCCCAAGGTCAGAAATTTCCTGGCAGATATTGGCAATTTGAAATAGCTGCATTTGCCATGCGTGCTTGATTATTTCCAACATTAGCTGCATTAGCTGCCAAGAATTTTTTCCCCAATTGGTCATTAGGTCTTTAGTAAACTAGAAAACAATCTGAATAACTGAGACTCAGTCTGGATGTATTAAGCGATCATGCATGTCTGTTACAAAGTGGTTCTGTTTGTACACTCCTGGGAACAAAAATCGCTTGTGTGCTAGCGCTTGGGCTAGCAACCAGTTATCAACCCAAGATTCACTTGTTGGCTGCGGCCACATCATTAGGATTGGCACAAGTTAGGAGCCTAATTTACACCAGCTGCCAGGGCTGCTGTCTCCAAGGGACCATATGTTGGCTGAGAGTGAGTGGAGCAAGGCTATCAATCAGATCAGCTCAAGTAGGAAAATATATTTAAAGAGTAGGTCATTTGAACAGCAGTCCTGTAGATGTGCGTATTCTTTGTAATACATTTACCATGGGAGATCACTTAGCACAGTGGCTAGCAATTTAAAAAATAATTAAAATGGTCAAACAAACCTTTGCCGTATCTCAGGTGTATTTCTCTCCCCCCGCCCCCCGGTGTGTGTGTGTGTGTGTGTGTGTGTGTGATTACAAACATACCCTCATGGTCACCGTTTCACATCTTTTATGCACACACAAGGGTTTCTTCTTATATTAACGTAAAATCAGTTGGAGGTAGATGGGTAGAGTACTGTACAAATAATATCTGAAGACCACACCACATGTTTCTTTGACGAGGGGCTCCCTCAAGTGGTGGAAAGGATTTCTTTTTCAGAACACATGTTTTCCATCTACTATGTGTTGTCATTGGTCATGGGAAGGTAAACACAAGCTGATTGTGCACGTGTCTCTGGGAAAATTTCAGAATGACAAGGGAAATAGCTTAGAAGAAATACTGTATCTATTCCCTTTAATACCAAGTTTTGCCCTTAGCAAACTCTAATGAGGACTATTGAAAGAGTTTCGTTACTGCTTCTTAGACAGCAAAATCACTACTACTGGAAGAAATAAAGTTCTGATCATGGTGGCTAGGAATGGCGGTGCTGTCCAATACAAGACTGTATAGATAACTTTATTGTGGTATTAAAAAAACCCCACAAGACTGGATTTTATCTTGTGTTTACTTCTGGTGGAATTTAAGGTGTAAGAACAACACATCAGTATATGTGGATGTTGAAACCAACTGGGGAATTAAAGCAGGAATCCTGCTTTAGTTTAGTCTAAGTAGTCACATAGGCTGGAAATGAACCAAAATGGAGTAATCATATCCACGCCAAGCATAGCAGAAAGGCCTATCAAGGACCCAGAAAGGTCCAGGTAGGAGCACTCTGGGTAAGAGTGGGTTCACTCCAGCAATTACACCATCTTATCACTAGAAAATGGAACAAACCGGCCCATCCCCACAGCAGTCCAAACAGCAGGAAAACATCTGCCTCATCATATAATTTAGAATATGTTAACTTGACCATGTGTGTGCTGCATGAAAAAAAGATAGTGGTGCCTGTTTACACCCAATACAAGCTCTACATTAAGCTACCATATGAAAGCTGGAAAAAAGAGACAAAGCAAAGTGGTATTTGATAGTTGTTGTGAGTTTTTCGGGCTGTTTGACCATGTTCTGGAAGTTTTTCTTCCTGACGTTTTGCCAGACTCTGTGGCTGCCATCTTCAGAGGGCAAGGAACTCAGGGAACTATGAGTTCTCCCTGCACTCCGGGGCATAGAGTGAGTGAAACTGGGTTTTCTTAAGTTGTGTGAAAGAGGAAACTTGTCCTACGCAGGAGAATAGGTTTTAGTAATTGTATTGTGATGAAAGGATTAAGAAGTTTCAATGCAAACAAGGGTAGCAATAACCCTTCTGTGTAGTTGACGGGTGTTGTTAGCTGTTCTATTATGTGAACTGATCACTGTTGCTTGTGGCTGGGTGGGAATCATTGGGTTTTGACTTTTTACACTCTGCAGGTTTTAGTAGTGGAAGCCAGGCTTTGTTGATTTTTAGACTTTCTTCTTTTTGTTGAAACTGTGCTTATGTTTGTGGATTTCACTGGTTTCCCTGTGCAGTCTGACATAGTGATTGGTAGTGTTGTCCAGTACCTCTGTGTCCTGGAAGAGGATTTGTTGTCCAGTTTGTTTCAGGGTGTGTTCAGCTACTGCTGATTTTTCAGGTTGTTTTAGTCTGCAGTGTCTTTCATGTTCTTTGATTCTGGTCTGGATGCTACGCTTTGCGGTCCTAATATATACCTGGCCACAACTGCAAGGTATCCAGTATACTCCTGCAGTGGCAAGTGGGTTCTCTTTGTCCTTTGCTGGCCATAGCATCTGTTGTATTTTTGTGGTGGGTCTAAATACTGTTTGTAGGTTGTGTTTTTTTCAAACCTTATGCGGTTTGTGACTCCTTTTATGTATGGCAGAAATACTTTGTTTGTTGGAGGCTGTTTTTCTTCTTCAGTTCGGTGTTGTGTGTTCAGATTGATGGCTCTTTTGATTTTGTTCCTGGAATAGCCATTTGCCTGTAGGGCCCAATTCCTGCTTTAATTCCCAGTTGGTTTCAATATCAACATATACTGATGTACTGTTATTGTACCATAAATAAACACAAGTACAAAATACAGAAGTAAACACAAGACAAAATCCAGTCTTGTATTTTTGTTTTGTTTTATACCACAATAAAGTTAACTATTCAGTGTTGTATTGGACAGCACCGCCATTCCTAGCCACCATTATCAGAACAATTTGTTGACAGCAAAGCTAAATCCAAAGGCACTACTTTATTTATTCCAGTAGCAGCCACACTGTCAAATGCAGACAAATAAATAAATAGCACCTTTTTCATCTTTCACCTTGATGAGTCTAAAGTGAAGTTCACACTCATTCTTGAAGAAATAAAATCTCATTGGGCTGAGATTTTTCTTTTAGAAATGATGTTGACAAGCACTGTACTCTTGACAAACAATTTGTAAAATGTATCTTCCTTGTCCATTATTTTACAACTGGCTGAAGTAGCTACAAATTGTTACTGAAGAATATCCTCACAAGAATATTTTAATTTTCTGGTATTATAAAATTAACGAATGGAACCTGATATATGATATTTTCTAGGGGCTGATGATGTGAGCCAGATGATGAATGCATGAATTTGGATATGATTATTAATTTTGGAGGATATTTTTTGCATTACACTGAATATTTTTAATGCATTCTCATTTTTTGTCCTCTAGTTTTAAAAAAGGATTGACTATAAATCATAGGAAAGTAGCTTAGGCTCCAGTCACACCAGCAAAATGTTTCTGAGTTTCTACTTGTGAATGTTGACCCTTTTGGGGGTGGGGTTCAGATGATGCACAGGCATTACCTATTATTTTGTTCCTCTTCCATGCTGCCCCTACATCAAATCCAGCTCACTGGGAGGTTACTAATATATTTATTCTGCATTTCATCACGCGGTACAACATGAAGTAGGATTTCAACTGTTGGCACAAACTGTTTTATATGGCCCTTCTCTGCTGATTTTTATTCTGAAAACATCCCTGTTAGCTGGGTTTGACTGAGAAGTACAGATTAGCTCAAGGATCTCAGGTAAGCTTTGCAACAACACAGAGATTTGACCTTGCATCTCCTTCTTACAAGTCAACCACTTAGACTCCATTGTTGCAGACAAATACCTACACAGGAAGTCATTCTCACAAAATCATATTATTATGTCTTCGTCAATCTCTCGAATACCATGATCAAACACATATTCATGAATGCAGCTTGGTTCCTTCCCTTACTGCAGAACTGGCTGTAGGTTTTCTCCCTGTAAATCTGGGAACTGTGCTCTCCTTAATGTGATTCTAGTTACATGAGGAAATAAATATTTGAGTCGATCAAATATTTATATGGCAGCATTTCTTCATATCACAACTTGGTTCTCTAAGGTTCCTTGACCTATATTGACTAAGAAGCTTTTCGACAGCTATTCTAAAAACATCTAATACTTACAAGGGTAAGAGGCTATAGCATGAGTTGATATGTTTCTGTGTGAGTATACACTTGTGGCATCGGAGACTCAAGGAAGCTCTCAGTCTTCATGAAACATATGAAAGGGCCTCCTCAGCTATGGCGCCCAGACTCTGGAACTCCCTTCCACTAGAGGCCAGGACTGCCCCATCTCTGATGTCTTTCAGGAAGCAGGCAAAGACCTTTCTCTTCAGGCAAGCTTTCCCTGAATGATGGACTACCTATTATGTGTCTTTCATATTATTTATTTATTTATTTATTTATTAGTCTTATACCCCACCCATCTTCCCAAAAGGGAACTCTGGGCGGCTTACAATAAAAAAAAGGTAAAACAGAAGCAAACAAGTAAAAAGGGAGCAAGATGGCGAGCATACCCGAAACATACCTGAATCTATAGGATCACATAGACTTTGTGTTTATAACCTTGTGTGATTACATTGACACTATATTTTCAATGTTAGTTTCCATCACTCATAACATTACATGGAATTTTACTCTCCTTTTAGCTGCTCACGGTCTCTTGTAGTTTTAATGTTATGTTGTCTTTTAATGCTATAAGATGTTTCTCAATTCCCTGTTCTCAATACTTGAACATGTCTTAATTGTATATTAATTGAACTGTATATTATCCCTATGTGAGGATATTTTCTCAGAAGAAAGAAAAGAAATGTGTGCACCGTCTGTTGCAAGAACAGAAAGGGATGCTGAGAAATTGACAGATGATATGCACAAAGAGTTTAATAAAATACAGATCACAAATAGAAATTTCGGTAGGGAGAAGAGTGGCTATAAAGAGAGTCTATTTGTCAAGAGGTCAAAGTCAGAACCAATGACAGAGGCTTTCTGGGTGACTGAGGAACAGGAGGACCTATGGGTAGAAAGGAGGAGGGAGTGTCGGTTAAAAAGGTACCGTTGAAAACCACTGAGACTCAGACAGAGTGGGGAGAGACAGTTGGACAGTGGGAGAGAAGGGGAAAGATCCCTATTGAGCCCATGAACTGTTAGGTAACAGTCAAACCAATCTATTGGCCAGAAACGTCATGGCGTTATCAGCAGGGCTGGAGGAAATGGGTGAGAGAAAACCCAGTGGCACAATGGGCCAGACATCCCTGCTGTAGCAGCCAATGCTATGGGAGAGGCACAACCAATCCACCTACTCCCTCAAAGGGGATGTTCTGAAAGGAACTTGGTTAGATAATTCTTTGTTAAGTAACATTAAAGACGCGGATGAAAATGTAAAAGAGCTTTTTCCTTTATTCAATGGAATTCAAGAAAACAAAGTTCTGATTTCAATGTTGTTAATAAAAGGTTGTTACATCATTCGGGTTCAGAGTTCTAGACTCGCCATTATGCGTCGGAACCACCAATACACTCCTACAAACCCTCACACCCTCATTACTGTAAGTCGCCTTGGGTCCTTTTCCAAGGAGAAAGTTGGAGTAAAAATACTCTAAACTAAAACTAAACTAAACTAAACTAAACTAAAATAAAATAAAATAAATATGTTGGGTCTCATAAGAACACATGAAAGGGCCTTCTATGTTGCTGATCCCAGACTTTGGAATTTCCTCCTGCTAGAGGCCAGGACTGCCCCATCTCTGCTGTCTTTCCAGAAGCAGGCAAAGACCTTTCTCTTCAAGCAAGCTTTCCCTGAGTGATGGACTACCTATGATGTGACTTGTAGATGGATTACCATGCATGATTGCATTGACTGATCTCATCAGGACACCAGTGTTTTCCATGCTAGTTTCCATCCCTCATCATGGATTTCTTTTCTTTTTGCGTGTTCTTGGTAGCTTTAATGTTACCTTTTAATGTTGTAAGATGCCTCTTCTAATTCCCTGTTCTGAACTTGAATATGTTTTGAATGTTCTGGGCTGTATATTGTCCCTTATTATTGTAAGCCACCTTGGATCCTTTTTCAAGGAGAAAGGTGGGATAAAAATATTCAACATAAATAAATAAAATAAATAAATAGTTCAGAGGTGATATTGCTGAAGTGAATGATGCAGTATGACATGACCTCATTGTTTACTACAGTTTCAAGGTAATACCATCTCCTGTTGGACTGAATACATGAAATGGCTACTAGTCTGTTCTCTTTTAGCATTTCCAAACTATCATTCTCTGATGCATTTTGGTAGCCATTACATACTTCTAAAAATGCCTTGTGCCCATTAAAGCAGTGGGCAAATGCCTCGTGGCATATTTAAAAAGCAACCTTAATGATTGAAAATAGCTATGGAAATACACATTCAGTACATTTTGACTTCTTTCCTCTCCAATAACACAACATTTTTAGATTACTACCTATAGCAGTATTGGCGGACCTATGGCACGGGTGCCAAAAGTGGCACTCAGAGCCCTTTCCGTGGGCACCTGACATTGCCTGTTCACAGCCACCTATATCCAGGTTAAATTGCTGTATTGGCACTTTGCAAAAAAAAAGTGGGTTTTGAATCACAGTTTGGGCACGTGGTCTCTAAACGGTTTGCTATCACTGACCTATAGATTCAAGAGTTTGTGATTTCTTTATTAATTTGCAGAGGTTTTTCTAGCTGCTTAGGGGACTATACCCTCAAAAAGTGATGTACCAATAAAAGCAGAATCAGAAAATGAGTGAACTTATCCTAGATCTTAAGTCTGTGAAAAATGACAGAGTCAGAGACAACATTTCCGACAGAAATAATATTGAAATGTACAGCATGGACAAGAACACCAATGGTAATTGTGCATCATACATTTTTATTACATTTTCTATCCAAACTAATCTTTGTTCTGAAATGTATGGTAGCAAATAAATGACAGAGTAAACTGTTCATTTCCACTGCCGTTTATAAGTATTCGTCAGGACACTGTTGTCAATATCCTGGAGAACTGTTGTGCTAATAGGGTCGCAAAAACTGCTTGAAGAAAAGATGTAACTATCGCTCTACCTAACTGGGAAGCTGTTTGTCCAAAATGTTGATTGTGATCAGGCAAAGTTTGGAAAGACACCTTAGTTCCTAACGTATCTTCAAAATACTGTACAAGCACATAGCCTATGTGTAGATGATGTTGATCTCTCTTTTCCACATGCAGCCTACAAATACTTTCGATAAAGAAAAAGGACTACATCCAACTCTTAGTCTCAAATAGAACAGAAAGAATGAGATTCATGAAATCTGCACTTTGTGTAAGCACTACTGACTGAGTGTGACTAACAGTGGGATTTGGCTGAAAGGCCCCAAGGCAGGAGTGGAGAAAATGTAGCTTAGGGATCACATGCAGCCCCAGAGGCTACCATGTTTGTTTCTTTATTTGTTTTAATTGATTGATTGATTTGTCCAAAATAGCATGTTTTGGCAGAAAGGAAAAGGCCTTAGGCACAGCACCCCCAAATTTCCTGCCCCCTAGTCTAGGCATTTCCAGTTTGTTTAGTTTTTCTTTTAAATGCTGTTTTCGGTCATTTTGGAACCTCCTGTGGTCTGAGGGGCACCGGGGGGGGGGGACACATTGATTATGGTCCACAAGTTTTCAGATCTTGTCCATCCCTGCCCTAAGACCAACCTACTTGGTTGGAAATGTATAATGTAAATTTCATTGCCCTGCCCTACTCCCACGCCCCAATAAGTGCATTCTGTTGCCAGGTCTAGGATGTTCTCAAACGGGTGGTGAAAAGGCATGGAGTGATATTTTCTGGGCAATGCAACACAGCTAGGACTGATTGGGAGCCCATCCGTCATATTTAAAGCAAGGTTGGCTAGACACAGTGCCCCAGATAGTTCTATACCTGTGTTTAAGAGCTTGCCATTTGAAACCAAGCTCTTGCACAACCACCCATGGGGATCATGAGATACTTTAAAGTTCTCTTTATGCTGCATCCAAGTTATTTCTTCACAAACCACTCTGACTGTTTTGCCCCAGAAGATCTGTGTTCGGCGAATATCCTCAATATGCACATCAAGGGAGACAATTCTGTTCATGGTGTGATGTGACAAAGATATATTGGGAGACAGTTTTTAAATAATGAATGAAAAGAACAGCTAAATAATGAACAAGAGGCTTGTTTAAAATAAGGCAGTCTTTTAAACTGGAAGGCATTATTGTTGCAGTAAGCTGACATCCTTCTGTGTAACATATGTTGCTATGTTTTCTCTGAAATTAATTTTGTCAGATAATTAAATTATAATTAGTGATTCGCCTTCTATACAACCCTTCTAATCAGGAATACCTTAACTTTTAGCATTTTAACTAAAACCTGACACAAAAGTTTCTTAGAAGCCTGAAGTACATGAGCTATCCAGTAGGTTTCCAGTAGGAAAAACGTCTCCAATAGAAAGGAGACTTTCAGGGTCTTAGCATCATATGTGTCTGACTGTTATTCCCATTTCGTGTTCAGAACAATGCATATTCACACAGTACATAGTTCAAAATAAAGAATTTGCTACTACAGGATGCAAGGATGTCTCCCAGATTGAATGGCTTTGAGGGGGTAAAACAAGTTCAGAGAATACAAAAGATTATCAGTGAATACTACTGATGATTTCTCCCGTGGCTGCGATTTCCAATTTTTTAAAAAGAGACTTCTTGTGTCCCCCACTTCCCCATAGCTGCTTGATGTTAACAAAACTTCTATTAACAGACTTCTGTAATGCGCTCTATGTGGGGCTACCGATGAAAAGGCTCAGGAAACTTCAACGGGTCCAAAATGCAGAAGCCAGGCTGCTGACTGGGGCAGGATACAGAGATCACATTACACCCCTATTAAGAGAGCTCCACTGGCTGCCAATCAGCTATCGAGCACAATTCAAGGTGCTGACCTTGACCTAGAAAGTACTATATAACCTAGGTCCTAGCTACCTCAAAGATTGAATCTCACAGTATGAACCAACTCGGGTGTTAAGGTCATCAGGAGAGGCCCTTCTCTCCATGCTGCCACCCTCACAGGTGCATCTTGTGGGAACCCATGAAAGGGCCTACTTGACTGCTGGCCCCAGACTCTGGAACTCCCTCCCACTAGAGGCCAGAACTGCCTCATCTCTGCTGTTCTTCCAGAAACAGGCAAATACCTTTCTCTTCAGGCAAGCTTCCCCTGAATGATGAACTACCATGTGTATTTTATATGAATCTATAGGTTCACATAGACTTTGTGTTTATAACTACTTATAACCTTGTACCTTCAATGTAATGTTGTCTGTTAATGCTGTAAGATGTCCCTCAATTCCTTGTTCTCAAATACTTGAACATGTCTTAATTGTACTGGACTGTATATTATCCTTCATTACTGTAAGCTGCCTTGGGTCCTTTTCCAAGGAGAAAGGAGGGGAGAAATACTCTAAAATAGGAATAGGAATCTTTCTGTTCAACTTTGAACAGGCCGAGGTCTGCTTTTTCCGGCCCAAAGTGCCTGAGGGCTACTACACTAACACCTCTATTTACAAATTTTATCCGTTCCAAGCACATGCTCATAAGTAAAAACTTTTTTAAGTAGAGCAGCAGTTTCCCATAGGAATGCATTGAAAACAAATTAATCCATTATGAAGGGAAAAGATTTCACTGTGCCATGGCCCTTGAAACTGCCCCGCTTGGCTGAGACAGTGGGTTGGCAGACCCAGAACTTTGCTGGGGCAGTGGTGGTCCTTGGGATGGGGGAGGGAGGGAGGGGTGGAGAACTTATCCCCTCACTTTTTTTAATTGATGGCTGGCGGGCTACTTTTGAACCGTTCGCGGGCTACCAGTAGCCTGCGGTCTACCTGTTGGGCAGGCCTGCTCTAAAATAAATAAATAAATAAATAAATAAATAAATAAATAAATAAATAAATAAATAAATAAATAAATAGAGTCTATTGTGTTTAACTACATCTCTCATTGTCTAGTGTATGTAACTAGCTGAGAATGTTCACATTCAACCATTGTCTAGCTTGCTGTTAATTTAAATATTCAAATGATTGATATGTATTTAATATTCTGTCATTAATCTAAGATATAGATCCAGCATGTCTCATGTGTGTACATGCAAATCTGTTACTATTCATAACTATTAGATATATGTCCCTAGCCATATGTTTTAAACTGACAGGTATTTCTGTTTCCTGCTCAGCTCCTGGTGAAGGCTTTCGCTGAAATGCATAGAGCTTGAGTTTTGAATACAAGATTGGCAAATAAATCTATAGTTAGCTTATGTAAACAGGATTTGAGTCAATGTTTTTTTATTAAAATAAATTTGAGGCTTAGTCAATGCCATCTATCCCATAGAACCACTAGGAGGAAGTATGACACTTCATCTATGATGGCCATCTTTGGCCTTCTAGATGTTTTGGAGATCAGAATGTTTGAGCATTAGCCATCCTTGCTACGGCTTCTGGGAGCTAATGTTCAAAAGCTGCTTGCTTGAAGTGGATTGTACCAAAGGATGATGCCTTACCAAAGGTCACCTTCAGAATTGAGGGAGGATATGAGCCTGAGTTTCCCTTGCACTACTCCTCTGCTACAGTTCTGTCTGCCACTCTGGTTCACAGCCACACTGTTGATGGACAAAGTGTGAAAGCAGCATTTAAAGTGTTTATAGATCTTAGTGCTATTCTCAGGAGTCACATTCACCATTTAGCAATCAAGTGAAGCTGTGTTCATTTAAATGCTAGCATGCACCCAGCCTCATTCAGTCAAGGTCAGTTATATATCAAATGGGTGTCATTTCACAAACATCCTAAACAACTGTACTCCATTACCTAAATGGAAAGCGGAGCTGTTAATGGGTGTCTAAGGGCTAGAATCAATTTGGCTTACAGGCACTCAGCTGTTAGAACAGTTGTGAACATGTCTGGATCTTAATAAACACTGATTAGTATTTAATATTATACAAGGTTTGAAATGCACCTACCATGATTTCTTTTTCCATTTTCCCAGTGGCTGAATTAGAGGTTTCTCCTGTCTGCTAGTTCTTCATCACAGAAACCATTGTTATATAGCAGCACTAGCCCCAATTGATAAGAGGTTTCCATGTTATCTTCTCCATAGGAATGAATGGTGGAGACTGATTTTTTTCTTGTTCATTTCAACAACTTTTTAAAATTATAGCTATTATTCACTGATGCTGCAGTTCTGCTTTTCAGCCCTGCCACATTATCAAAGCTTGAAGTCTCGGCTTGTGCCCTTTACCCAAGTCATCAACATACAGTGGCAATTATGGGGTGAACATTGCCATTCCCTACCCTCCTGAAGTAGGACTCACTTTTGGCGAAGCAAAAAACAACACCCTACAGGAGGCAGATTCACGTGCAAAACCTTGGAACTCCCTCTCTAGAAGTGATTTGGAACCATTGACCTGCTTTGTGTGGTCGGGACTCTTCCATAAGATGTATTTGTGCTCTTTAAGCTCTTCACTCAACATTGATCTTAACTGGAAGTCCCCTGACATCTGGATGCTTTTTCTCTTACCTCTCTTTGTATTGGATTTTCTCCCCATGTGTTCCTGAACCTTTTCCTCCCTGCCAGAACCTCTGGTTTATTTTTTGTTCTGTTTTACTGAGGCTTCATGGACACATCTTTAGCAGGCAGGTGTTAAGGACAGTCTAAAAAGCAGATCATACTTATACCTGGATATGACCAAAAGTAACTTCTTCCTGGCTGGAACATAGAACAAATGACCTTTCTTTATGCTATATCTCTTTTTGTATAATTTCTTGCTTGGTCTTTAGAATTGGTCAAGTATGCAGGCACCAATGGTTCATCCTTCCAATTCCCTACTTAGGAATATAGCCCTGGGGCCAAAGGCTTTTACACTGTATGTTTGGGGTCTTTCTCTGCCAATAAGGCCCTTACTTCATGTCCTACCTCGTTCTTTGATTACGTTTGTACCGTGACAGCGTTGTTCGCAGTCACATGGTTTTGTCCCTGTTCAGTCCCTGCTTCCGTTTACCCACAGGCGTGATTACTTGTCTCGTGACAACTGTTACTTCATGGTCTTGTTCTGTGACAAATTGTGAATTTGTCTTGTTTTCTTAAGCCTTTTTAAAAATGTTGTATATAAAACTTTTTTGATATTTCGATTTACTGGTCTTCCAGGATTTACATGTCAATGCTACAGGATTTTCAGTACTTTCTTTAATAAATATTTGCACTGCATGGTGTTTCCCATAGGGAAACTAATGTTGAATGCTGCTTCAGCCGCTGACCACTAGGTGGACACTGGTTGTTGCATGACAGTTGTTACCCCACAGTCCCTTGTCTCGGAACAGGAACCGGGAACGAACCATGACAAGAGAATTTCCCAGCCCAGGGGCAGGTACAGCTTGTCATGCTCTGTTCCCGGTTCTGGGGGTGTGGTTGAGACAACTTTTTGCTGTCATGCTATGGATGTGAAGTAAGATTTTTTTTTGTACCAGTCCCAAGCGGGACAGCAAGGAGGGATGAACAGGACGTGAAGCAACTGCCTAAGATAAGACCTTGGCTGATTCCTATTACATATAAATAAAATTGGTGTTTGGTTCCACTGGTTGCGTCGCTTCCTGACCTCTTGCCAGAGTAAATTTACAAGGTGACAATACCATAACCCCAATTAAGAAGAATGCTGGAAGGGTGGAGGACAGAACCAAGGGAAGCACCTCACTGTTTACAGACAGAAATGAAACCTCCATGAAACCTTCTTGAAATCTATGTGTGCTTAGTCATACCTTGCCAAGTGGCTAATGAGGGCAAAACCATGCCTTGGAAAATGCTAGATGCTTGATTGCCTGGCCATGATGGAGAGGCAGGGTAAAGAACAGGTGTGCTACTACTGCCAAGATGCTGCTGTCTTTCCTTTGGAAATGCTTTGAATGAGCCCAACCCAAGGTTCAGTCCCTGGTAGCTGGCTCAAGGTTGACTTTGCCTTCCATCCCTCTGAGGTTGGTAAATTGAGTATCTAGCTTATTGGAGTGTTGTGTGTGTTCAGTGTGTAGCCTACATTATTGCACGGAAACTGCCTAAGAGAGTTTTTAAGTGCTACAGAGCTATATATAAGCAGCACACTTTGTTTTGCTTTGCTCCCTTAATTGCTGGGAGATGATGGATTTCAATAAATACACCGTACATAAACTAGATATTTGTGATTCCAAGCTCTGATTGTTGTTGAATCAATCAGTGTTGAAGAAGTGGGCCACTGATGCACATACTGTCAGAGCTTGGATTACTGGTACTGCTCTCCCCCCACCACCATCCTCTTATGCCTTGGATGTGTGCATAATTTGTTGAAAAGCTACTGCTTACTTCCAAACCAGAGGGAGGAACCCAGTTCATGCTGTAGTATCCTATTCATAGCATGCACATGTCCTTATTATATACCTTCACCAGTCAGTGTGCTTTATCTGGACTTCCCCTTCAATTACGAGGTTTGACATCTTGTCACGGAGGTCTCTGAGTCCTGGTTCACTCGTTTCCAGTCCACTTCTTGACATTCATCTTGGCCACTTCAGCTCTGAGCCACCAGTCATTGCTTACAGAAACAACTTGGCAAGAACATCCTTCTTTTGTACAATGAAATGCTCCATTTTTGTTTATGCACAATAGAGCTTTCTGGATACCTCTGTAAATAATGTGGTATTATTTAACAAATGCTGAAGCAGATACGGCCCTTGGTTCCCCCCCTCCCCCCCAAAAAATATTGTGTCTTGTTTCATGGTTCATTTAATATAAATACAAATAACACAGATATGGATATACATAATGCATGTAATAAAACTTTTCAATCAACTATCAGCTGCTGGGTTTTTTTGTGGAAAATACAGAATTTCCCCTTTTCATGAAGGGTCGGTCACGACACACACACACACATATCTGCATGCACAATATTTAATAGATGGACTGTATGCACTGAAGAGTAGCACATAACCCTGAAATAGTTCTAGATTTCAGATAGCAACAAAAATAAAACCCAACAACTTTTATGTGTCAGCTAGACTGTTTTATCTCTGAGGCTGTGTGAAGGAGAAGAGTCTGGGAGTTAATGTAACACATTAATATTGAAATCAGTGCTTTCCCATTAAATTGGAGAGGTGCATCTAGTCTTAAGGGGACAGCATTTTAGAGGCAATACATTAACCATACTGCTTCTGAAATGTCCTCAATGCATCGTTGCTTTATCATGTGAAAGTATTAATTTTAATGCACATGTTGTACCCAAGTTTTGAAAGTGGGTAGTTCTTTCTCTAAAGCTTTTGCTAAAGCCATTTAACATTTATTGAGTTGGAATCCTTGCATTTCCAAAGTTAGTTCACACAACTAAGATCTTCAGAAGGCTACTTATTTCTTATTAACACTGCCTTTAGTAGATAACCGGTATTAGTAGATTTTTATTAATTAAAAAGAAGAAAGCTCAGTTAGTCAGCTAAACACATGCCTCACACTGGTGTTAAAACTGCACTCTAATATTAAAATGCAAATTTAGTGCCACAGGAAGTTATATGCAGAATGAGAAAAGAGCTACAGTTGGATACTGATATCTACTAGGGATTGGTTCCAAGCCTTCTCGTGGATACTGAAAAGTATGGATAATAGCAAATGCTATCTCTCTCTTTCTCTCTCTATATATAGCTGTGGTTCTCAAGGTGGTCTATATAGACCCCCAGGGGTCTATTTCAACTTGCAGGGGGTTTATGACAATGAGAAAAAGTTGAGGGTCCACGAAATGTAAATGGGGGGTCCACGTTAGTGGACCTCATTTAAGCAGATCATCATCAACATTTAGGCATTTTGTAAATGTCTTACACCTAACACAAATTGTTTTGTTGCCATTT
Organism: Phrynocephalus versicolor; assembly: GCA_023846285.1. Lineage (NCBI taxonomy): Eukaryota > Metazoa > Chordata > Lepidosauria > Squamata > Agamidae > Phrynocephalus > Phrynocephalus versicolor. The sequence continues at coordinate 55,118,441 of JAHTLZ010000237.1, forward strand.
TTGAAAGTTTTTGCAGCCATTTTTGGAAATTTTAAAACTTTTTGGTGCATTTCTCAAGTGGCGCAAAGGTAGGGACCTGATCCTTGTGGTGCGCAGCATACCGTTAAAGTCCATTTTGCATTGTGTGTGCAGGGTTGGGGTATTGCATCAGTTTTCAGAACTTGATCCTCACCATGTGCATGTTTTTTAAAGTCAGTTTGGGGACTTGTATTTTGCAGCCACATGACAGATATTTGTGCCCAAATCATGGTCGTTTGAATTTGAAATCAACTATAATTAGTCATACCTTGGTTAACAAGTAACTTGGTTTACGAGCATTTTGATTAATGAGCAAAAATATCTGGACACTTTTGCCTTATTCACGAGCAGTATGTTGATATACCAGTACTCTCATGTGTGTTACATAATCAAAAGTGTTCTAAGCCAATGGCATCTCTCCATCTCTCCCCTGCTCCTGCTGGAAGTGGGTGATTGTCTGTTTCAGGCAACAGCAGCAGCAAAGTTGAAGGAAGGGCGACAGGCTCAGTAAAGGTACAAACATTTGCCACCCCCATCAACCCCTGTCCCCAAAGAGGCCACCTCCATGGGGTCTCTCCACACCATCCCTGCCACCACCATTGCAACCAGCCACCCACACATCGCCCCATTTTTAAAACAACCCCCTCCACAGAGGCTTCCCCCCTCCTCTGCTCTAGCTGGGATTCCCCACATTGCTCCATTTAAAAAAACAGCCCCCTCCATGGAGGTTGTTCTCCCCTCCTCTGCTCTAATTGTTTAATTGATACAATATAGACGGTGGGTCCTCTGATGGCAATTTTAGTGTAATGATTTTAGTGTAAGGTTTTTATTATTGTTTTAATTATTTATTGATATTTGATGTTTTAACTGTGTTAATTCTTTGATTGTAAGCCGCCCAGAGACCTTTGGGTAGTGGGCAGCATATAAGTTGTAAAAATAAATAAATAAATAAATAAAATAAAAATAATTGGGATTCCTCCCATCGCCCCATTTTTAAAGCAGACCCCTCCATGGAGGCCTCCCCCTCCTCTGCACCAGCCACAAATGCAGTTTATTGTTCTTTGTATCACACTGTATTTTGTACTTTGTACTGTACTGTATTTTGTATTTTATTTAGTACCTTGTATTATATTACAGTATTGTAATCAGCGCCTCTACAGGACTACCTTCCCCCGCCGAGGACTTCCCCATAGGAGGACTGTGGCGAGGACAAGGTGTGTGTGTGTGTGTGGGGGGTAATGAAAAACGAAGCAAAGAAAATGGAAATTTCCATTTTGTTTCATTTCGTTTTTCTTTGATGGCTTGGTTCGTTATTCGTTTCGTTAGCTAACAAAATGAATAACAAATAACAAAATGAATTAAAAGTTTGTTTCATGCCCATCTCTATCTCTATCTATATCTATATTATCTATATCATCTATGTAAATAAATGCAGGCTCACATTTTTAGAATTGCCTTGTAGAATATTGATTTGCTCTGCTACACAATAATTTTGAGTTCTTGCCTAATTACAACCCACTTCTTCCCTTAGGTGTCTGAAGAAATGGTCTGTAATCTATAAAATGATTGCTCTGATGATTTGCAAAACATAAAGGTGCCAAAAAACCTTGTTTTTTCTTCCATCAGACTATAAAGAAGAGTAATTCTTAGATCAGAATAGGAAGAAAATCAGAACTGTACTTCTTCAGATTATAGTAAACATATATTTACCTGTACATATATGTATAAACACGGGCATATTAAAACTGTAACATGCTTAGGTAAAGATATTATCATGCATAATCTATTTTCTTCTCTCTTCACTGAGAATTAGCTGGAGCCACTATAGTTCTTGTAGGTCTATTTGGTATCTTGAAATACCGGGCAGAAAAGATGTGTGCCATTTAGACTGGAAAAAACAGTAAATTCCAATGGTCCAACATTGTAATAACAAAATCAGACAAGGGTGAAGAGTGACTCTGCACATTTGGCTAGGAGTCTACAGTGCAACATAGGGTAGGAGTCAAACCCCCTAGACCTACATTTAAATTAGCCTTCAACATGACCTGCAATTCTGAGCCGGAAATGAAGGCTGCTGTTCCTGCAGAAATGAAGGGCACTGAAAAAAGAAGGGAAACACACAAAGACAGAGAACGGACTGAAGCATGGGGGCTAGTGTCGGAGAACTGCTCAGTAGCTAGCATGACAGTGGAAGCTGATGTGGAGTATCATTTACAGTTTTACAGTATCCTGACAACGTATGAGAGACGACAAGGTATGACTGGCGCCCATCAGTCAGTCAGGGACTGTCTGGCAGGAGCTACAGGACCTGCTTGGGATTCCTCAGAGACATCCTTTCTCCTTCATGGGTCAGGTAGTCCCTTCCAAGCAACCCCACCTTCCGGCGCTACCAGATTGTCTCTGCTCTTTGAGACCAAAACCAAATATTGCCCATGCAAGGAAAGCTCTGGCATACAATAATTCTGATACAGCGTCGAACCCTGTCCAAATGTCCTGTTGAACAGCAAGCCACAGAAGCCTGGTTAAATAACAGATTTAGACAATATGGAAACTTGTAGCACCTGAAAGACTAACATTTTTTTCTTTGATGCAAGCTTTTGTGGGCCACAGTGACCAAAATTCCTCACTGAGATGTTTCAGCATGTTGAGACTACCTAAATCAACAAGAACAAGTAATCAGGGGTATATTCATCACATCCCTATCTGCACACCATCAGAGCTGATAAAGCCGTTGCCCTCACTACCATCTGTCAGCACTTACCTTTACATAGAAGTGCTATTTATATTCTTTTTGCATTTCCTGGAACCAGCATCATCCTTGCATGATGATCTCCTCTACTCGCCATGCAAGTAAACCAGGGATGAACCAGATGCTCCCCATGAAGGCCAGTGGCACAGAGACTGAGAATGTAGAATTCTTTCCTGCCCAGAGGGGAAGAATCATGCCAGCAAGGCTCCTGCATGGCTGGGCCACTGTGTGGAAGATGCAGGTCAGGTGGGATTTGTTTTTGCACAAAAGCCAGGGTTGTTTCTCCACCTGGTTAGCACAATATGTAAGCCAGCTTTTACATAATTACTGCTTGGCCACAGTAGCCCAAAGGTCTTCATGATATACCTTTGGGCTATGTTGGGCACGCTTTCCACAGCCACTAGACCTAGGAAAATGGAACACCAAGTTCAGTAGGGCTTCATGACCACTGTACTCCTTCAGAAGGAAAATGGAGCAGACTAATGAACTTAGCAGTCAGCATTGTTGCTATTGCTATCACATGACAGCAGTTTGATTTATGATCTTTCCGCCCTTGAGGGAAAATACTAAAAATGTTCATAGGGTACCACAAATTAACACGTCAATGCAATAATAGTCTTTGATCTTTACTCTGTATTTTTAATGCATCCAAATATAAGTGTACAAACTGGATTGCAGGAACCAAAATGGCCAACATTCTGTATTCAGCATGAAAATCTTTGATCCCTGTTGATTATGGGCATCTGGATACTAACATTTGCATGGTGCCTGGAAGCTATAATTTAAAACAAAGCCACACTTACAAAGTCAGTTTTTTTCCATTATGCCCTTCAGGAGTATATCATTAACACAACTTTGTCCAATTAGAGTTTATACCAGGGAACTAAATTCTATTCTACTCAGTACATTTGCATGGCAGAATCGGTGGTTTCAATCTCCTACAGGTTTCATGCTGGTATCTCCTGGGGTTTCTAAAATGCAGACATTTAAAAACTAGACTGTTGTGCTGTGCCCTAAAGCATCTCAGCAGCACTGAAACTGAGTTTAATTAACCTCCTGCTAAACCTAAAATGTCAGGAAGGAATATCACCAACCCAAAAGCTTTTTGGGGTGGGTGGGGGAGAGTGTACTGTAGACATGGCTGGAATTAATTATGATAGATATTGAACCAATTTTCACAAAACTTGGCACAATTGTATCTGTGTTACTCTTCTAATTAACAGGTTTCCTATCAATGTGAAAGAAACACATTAATGCCATTAAGCACAAAAACATCGATGCCATTAAGCACGAAAACATCTTAACTATGAACCCAACGCTATGCACTGAATTCAAGAAGGTAGGACTGCTACCCAAGGAAGTATGTATAGGATTATATGCTAGTCTTGACTTCAAATATGATAGTCAGGTTTAATAAGCTGGTCTTTAGTCATCCTAGATGATTTACCTCAAAGCATCCCTCTTGAGAGCAGTTCTGCAGGCAAAAACATAGAGACCTGTATGATAGTTGTATGTTTTGGTCTGTGGGGCAAATAGCTGAGACGATGAGAGAACTGGCAAAATAATTTGAAAAAGATTGAATGGTTTCCTCAGTGTGTGGTTTCCTCCTTCTGCTTTAAGTGCCATGTCCTCATAGAATGTTGGCGATCAGTAGCATAATCTGTTTTGTTTAATCCAAAGCTATTCTAAATAGAGCAACTGTGCCCACTGTGAACCACTGGCTTAAATTCTTAAATTCTTAAGCCAGAATTTAGAATTTAGAATTTACTTCCCTGGTATAAATTCTTAAGCCAGAATGTTCTTCTATGCCCTGGGCCATGCATCCCATCTATTTTGCATTGAAGGATAACCTGCAGCAGATGCCCCTGCTACTCCAAGAATAAAAGTAAAAGGCAGTTCTATACATTTATAAACTATGTAAATGTGGCTTCCTGCACCATCCCTTGGTTAGTATCTCCTCCATGCCTATCCATTTCTAAGTAATAATGCATATGTACGTATGGATATAACCCAATGTACGCATATGGGTATGTCACTTTGATCTTAATGTGAATTAGTTCTAGTAATCATTCCAAAATTTTTACATATCACAATGCAGCTGAGGTTTATGGTGATATTACTGGATTTCCTAAAGCTGCCACCACTAATTATTTAAGTAACCCCTTCCAGGTATTCACCTAATGACACCACCAGGTCACTAGATGCTTATATTTTAAAATAGAGAGTCAGACACCACATTTATGGTTTGAAAACAGAACAAGATAAGTTTATTGGTTTACAATCAGATGTTCAGTATTGTCAATATAATGATGGCTGATGTAATTATGTACTTTAATAAAGCATATTTGTATGCATTCACTTATTGTTGCTACAGTGTTTTCGTTCCACAAGACCAGGTCAGTTACAAGACCTCTCCTTAAAGCAACTGACTTTTAACTGACCCTCAGCTAACTCTCAACCGACCACACCTTAACACATCAGGGTTCTAAATATACATGACTGCTAGCCACACCCACCAGTTTGATGACTAGCTATGCTAAACACAAATAAATATTCATACACAACAAGAAATATTCATAAACATTTCCCTAATCACCACAGTTGTTTAAGTAGAGAAGGAGGTGGCTGGACAAAGATCGGACAGAGAGCTTTTTAATCCCAAGTAGCAGGCTCATGGTTGATTCAGCCTTCCATCCTTCCGAGGTCGGTAAAATGAGTACCCAGCTTGCTGGGGTGGGGGTGGGGGCAATGTGTAGCCGGCATACTGTAATTAAACTGTAAACCACCCAGAGACTACTTGAAGTGGTATGGGGTGGTATATAAGCAGAACACTTTTGTTTTATGGCAAGAAAGGATTAGAATCCATATCTCCTCAATATCAGTCCCCAGTCTGCTTAGTGGTGGCAACAAGCCTTCCTTTCCTTTGAGGTGAATGGAGAAACACCACTCCCCACTCGCTGAGGCCTCCTACTGCTTATGCCCACCACCAACCCTGTGCCCACTCAGAAGGCTTTTGACACAGTCCCTCACCAAAGGCTGCTGAGAAAATTGCACAGTCAGGGGATAAGAGGGCAAGTCCTCTTATGGATTGAGAACTGGTTGAGATCCAGGAAACAAAGAGTAGGTGTCAATGGGCAATTTTCACAATGGAGAGAGGTGAAAAGTGGTATGCCCCAGAGATCTGTCCTGGGACCGGTGCTTTTCAATCTGTTCATAAATGACCTGGAGATAGGGATAAGCAGTAAGGTGGCCAAGTTTGTGGATGACACAAAACTTTTCCGTGTGGTTAAAAACCAGAGAAGATTGTGAAGAGCTCCAGAAGGATCTCTCCAAACTGGGGGAATGGGCTGCGAAATGACAAATGTGTTTCAATGTAGGAAAATGTAAAGTAATGCATATTGGGGCAAGAAATCCAAACTTTATCTATCAACTCATGGGCTCTGAGCCATCTGTGAGGGATCAGGAAAGAGATCTTGGTGTGCTGGTGGACAGTTCAATGAAGGTGTCCACCCAATGTGTGGCAGCGGTGAAGAAGGCCAATTCTATGCTAGGGATTATCAAAAAGGGGATTGAAAATAAAACAACCAACATTATAATGCCATTGTACAAAATGATAGTAAGGCTGCACCAAGAGCATTGTGTACAATTCTGGTCACCGCATCTCAAAAAAGACATAGTGGAACAGGAAAAGGTGCAGAAGAGAGCGACTAAAATGATTACTGGGCTGGGGGAAAGGCTAAAATATTTGGGGCTCTTTAGTCTGGAAAAAAGGTGCATGAGGGGGGATATGATTGAGATGTACAAAATAATGCAGGGCATGAGTAAAGTGGATAGAGGGACGCTTTTCTCCCTCTCACAAAATACCAGTACTAGGGGACATACACTCAAATTGAGGGCTGGGAGAGTGAGATGAGAACAGACAAAAGAAAATATATTTTTTTTTACCCAGTGTGTTGTTAGTCTGTGGAACTCCCTGACACAGGATGTGGTGATGGTATCTGGCCTGGATGCCTTCAAAGGGGGATTGGACAGATTCCTGGAGGAAAAGTCCATCACAGGTTACAAACCATGATGGAGATGTGTAATCTCCAGGCTTAAAACCGGGGTACTTCAAGGACCAGATGCAGGGGAGTGGTAAGAAGAGACAGATATCTAGTCTCATGCACTTCTGGACACATTTGTTGGGGCCACTGTGAGATACAGGAAGTTGGACTAGATGGGCCTTTGGCCTGATCCAGCATGGCTCTTCTTATGTTCTTAAGTGCAATTACCAGACTAAGCAACAGGCTTTCATTTCTGATCATGCATCTGAGAAAAGGGCAGAAAAAGCTTCTGGATAGGAAGGTTTCATATCTTAGATAAAGGACAGGAAATATTGTTTACAATGCAATTTTATATGTATAACATTCATCCCCACATGATGGTAGTTAGAACTACAGAGGTCTTTAGAGCATTAACTCATCTGTAGGAAGTCTTCATAATACGAAAATAATTCTATCTAGAATACATCCATTGAAATGAATTACGATTTTTAGAACAAGGATTAGATTTAAATCATAATTTTTAGGAAGTTGTTTTATGTCAACCACAGGCTCATTCTAGATCAGTGACGTCTAGAATGCCTGGCAGTGGCTCTCCAGGCAGGCTTTCACAAAGGTACTGTATATGCCCCAGCTCTCATGAAGGGAAGGGAAGGATTTAACCTTTTCTTTCCCCACCATCACAAATTGTATTAAAACATAACTGAAACTTTTTAGTCATCTACTAACTATCTCATTGTTTTGACTGATGAGGAATTGTATCAAATGTGAGATCAGCTACCATTTTGCTGACCCTGACATCACTCCATTCCACTTTTGTTTTCCTCCCTGTCTTCTGAATACAATGCATTTCATTTTTCCATAAAAACTTCTTATCCCCTTCTTCCTTTCTATGCTTTTTTTCCCCTAAAGTAGAAACATCTTTTGGAACTGTGTCCAGAACTGCTGGTCGGAATGCTTTCAGAGCTGAGTTTAAAAATGCTGAAGCTTTTTGGAGAAATTCTTAAAGCTAATTCACTCTTATTGGGATTAATAAAATGCTCCTAGGGCTTTGTTGAGACAAGTGTATGAAAGACTTTTCAGCTTTGAAGTTAGAAAGCGAACCGTTTCCAAGCTGAGGAGCTTTTACTCTGAGCCCTTAGGCGGTATTCTTTTATGTTCCATCATATAATTCATGAATCATAATCTTGAAAATTTCCAAAACTATATGAAAATTCAGTTCTAATTAAGTTACAGATAGGACATACTAAAATGCCATCACTTTTTATCTCTTTATTCAATGTCACAAGATTATAATAATTATTACAGAAATAAATATTTTTCAAGCTTTCAAATACATCTAATTCTCATTGTGTACATGTAACATTGTCACTGTACTTAGTTGAATAGGCTTGTGAAAGATTACCAGCAATGGAATGGACATTGTTGAAGTGTTCTATAGACTATCTACCCTGGACAGGAAGATTTCCATTTATGTTCTTTTATTGGGTGAGGACAGAATATGCCCCATGTCTATTTCCAGATTCCTTGGAGTTCTGTGGAGAGCACATTACAGCGTGCCAATGCAGGAAAATAAATGACACAATCCAGAAAAATAGCCAACCAAGGCCAAATCCTATCAAGAAATGCTATCTCTAAGTAGGGACTTTCCAAAGCCAGGGAGCACAAGAGCTAGAGCTTTGGTTGTTCTCAGGCCTGCTTGGGTCTTTAAAACCTAGAGGTTGCTGCTGCTTTAAATAGTCTTCCTTAAAGCAAAGACAAGCATGAAGGAGGAGTTTTTTCAGAGTGCTTTGGAATTTACTGGGAGCGCATGAGCTGGAGCTTTGGCTCACAGGTACCCTATGCGGGGGGAAAGGAAACACACCTTAGGTGTCCAATGGATTGTGAACAGTTGGGGAAGTACCCATGATGAACACCTCTGAAAGGACCTTTGGACTTGATTGTTGGAAGGAACTGTTGTTTGTTAAATTTATTTATTTATTTTCACATTTATATACCACGCCTATTTCCCTCAAGGGGACTCAGGGCGGTTTACACAAAAGTAAAACATCGAAGGGCAAACACAGAATGGCAGGCGATCCAGCAGGCCAGGCAAGGGGAGGGAAAGGCAGGGGGGGGAAAAGCTGTATCCTTAATCAGCTCCGAAGGCGTCCCGGAAAAGTAAGGTCTTTAGATATTTCTTAAACGATGCCAGCGATGGGGCCTGCCGTAGCTCGCTCGGCAGCTTATTCCAGATGGTTGGTCCCGCCACCGAGAAGGCCCGTCCACGTGTGCTCAATTTACGGGCCTCCCTCGGGGTGATGGTCCGGAGCGAGAGGGCCAAGGAAGATCGGGTGGGTCGGGCCGGATCTAATTGTCGGGGGAGATGCTCTGCCAGATAAGCAGGGGCCAAGCCATGGAGGGTTTTGTAAACCAAAACCAGCACCTTGAAGCTTATTCGGGAGGCAACAGGCAACCAGTGTAGGCGGGCCAGGATGGGGGTGGCACGGTCATAACAACGCGCACCAACCACCAGCCAGGCCGCCACATTCTGGACCTGCTGCAGTCGCCGAACAAGGTTCAAGGGGAGCACCATGTAGAGAGCGTTGCAATAATCCAGTCTCGACATGACCAGCGCCTGTACCACTGTCCTCAGGGAGCTCTCATTGAGGTACGGGCGAATCTGGACGATGAGCCTAAAATGATAAAAGGCTGACCTGGTCACGGCTGACACCTGGGATTCCAGGGTCAGGTCCGGATCCAGGACGACACCCAGATTCCTCACTCTTTGCGCCAGCTGGAGGGCAGACCCGCCCAGACTGGGAAGAGGGCCATAGTACACCTCCGAGCTGCCCCCGAAGAACAAACCCTCAGTCTTTCCAGGGTTGAGCCTGAGTCTGTGGGTCCCGGTCCAGTCCAGAACCGCGGCCAGGCAACGATCAAGAGTCTGGATGGCCTCCACTGCACCAGTGGAAAAGGAGAGATAGAGCTGTGTGTCATCAGCGTACTGATGACAGCAGACTCCATAACTCCGGATGATCTCTGCCAGCGGCTTCATATAGATGTTAAAGAGCACTGGGAAGAGGGACGACCCCTGAGGCACCCCACAAGAGAGTGTCCAGGGAGCCGACAACTCACCCCTCAAGCTCACGCGCTGGGTGCGGCCGTCAAGGAAGGAACGGAGCCAGCACAAAGCCAGACACCCAATCTCCACCTCAGAAAGCCGCCCCAACAGGATACTGTGGTCGACGGTATCAAAAGCCGCTGACACGTCGAGAAGGACCAGCAGGGTAGAGCAACCAGTAAAGATTTTACTGGACCTAAAGAAGTAGCTGTGGGAAATCCTAAATGTTAAATTCTTCATACCTGATTCCTGACTTCCACAGGTCACCTTTTATGGAATTGCCTCAGGTGAAACAAGACTTCTGGCGTGCTTGCATTTACGAACATAAGAACATAACTTGGGGGTGCCTCTCCTCCCCAGGGCACCAACAAGATCCACAGTAAGATTACACGGTGGCCTTAGTTTAATGCACCTGTTATTAGCAAGGAGGCAAAAATATGGAGATCCATTGATTCCTATCAGCAAAACATAATAATGGAGCAACAAATGTACGACACTTGAGTGAATTCAGAATCAGTGCAGGAAGGTCAGAGCAGTGAGCAAGTCCAAAGTGTAACTGGAAGCCAGGATAATATTGATAGAAGAGGATAGTACTCTATTGAAATCCTCGGAGGACTGTGTACTCTCAGGCTAAATATGTTTAATAATGACTGAATTGGGTTGCATTCAAATATTCATGCTGAGAACTTGATCTTGTCATAGTCAAACTGCCAGCTGAATCCTAATAGCTAGAATTACAGAAAAGCTGAATATTTCAAAATGACAGTTTATAACAAGGTACTTTCTTTTATTGGTGCAAGTTTTGCTTGGCCAATAAATTTGTAAATTAAAGGGAAGGTCCCTGAAGATTGCTATCATAACATGGAATTACAGTTTCCTAACTTACACAGAACCTTTTCTAGTTAAATCATTGCAACTGGAGAGATGTTAAAATGGCATACGTTGTTAACATTCTTTTAATTTTTGTTTAGTAAATCAGGAATATTAGGCTTATTTCAAATCTTCCATTCTTTCACTAGGATGTGTTATAGGAAAAGTTACTTTTCACTATAATTCCCTTTTTGACAGATTTATCAAGTAGTGTATTCTCAACTGTACCTTTGAAATCTTCCTGGGACAGAGTCTTATCCCTAGCACGGAGACTGAGTCTGTATTACTGCTGCGGTTTTTTTTTTTCCAAAGATGAAAAGTAGTAACGAGGTTGCCTTGTCTCATTAAGTAAGCACCATGAGTTTCAAAAGGAGGCGGTTGTACACTGACCTCTTTGCCCCCTCATGGGCATTAATAATAGATTTTTGTCCGCAAGTGAAAAAGCTGTTGGGCTAAAAACATTACATGGTGCCTTTGACAGAATGGCTAGTCATTACCTTGTCAATCCCAAAGTTCAGGGTAATTAAACAGACATACCAAGTAGCCTGCTATTAGGAGTCTGCCGCTGCTTTGTTCCCTAAAGGATTTTCCCCTTAGAGAAAAAGAACGGATGACTTTTCCCACTCTCAGAGAGATGTCATTTTGCGAGAGCATGGATTAGTTGACCACCATTCTACTGCCAGACCATTTTGCAAGGAAGAAAAGGGTAAGTCCAAGAAGCTTTAACCACACGTTAGACCAATTATCTTTGCTGTATTTGGAACTTAATTTTTCATCTGCTGGCTCATGTGAGAGGTTTAGCATTGCAACAGAGGCTAATGATATGTTTCGGGGGGGCACTACCAGAGTAAAATGGAGGTCGCCATCCAGACTTCATTGTCCCTATCCTCTGATACTTGGATATATGTTAGCTATGCTTTTTTTTGGAGGTTTGGGGAGCCACAACTCAGCAGGTCCCAAGATAGGGTCTGTGACACCCACAGCAAATATGGATTTCCAGTGGCAGGGGGAGCAGAATACCACAAAGTACAAATACTGTTTTGTAATTTTGGTGATCCTGCAGCACGGCACCTGGGTCACATGCCCCACTCCCCCACCCCCAGTTACAGCCCTGTAGGTCAATGACAGAGCATATGCATTGCATGCAGAAAGGTCCAAGAAATGTGTGTCTTGTTTTAAAGGAAAATGATTCGAGTTATTAGCACTTCAGCAAAACCAGCTGGTATAGCAACTGTGTTGGGTACATCTCATCAGGATGATGTCCTTCCTTGTTCTAGCATTGAACCTGTGAATTCCATAGGGATTTCCTATCTAGAACAGGGATCAGATTTAATAATAGTAATAATACATTTCAAGACTGTGCATCTACTCCGAGTGAACCTTAGCTCTTGGAAATGGGGCCCTATATGGAACGGTCGAAATAAGCAGCTCTCTTGTGGTGTACTGATTGGTCTACTGGACTAGGATTTGAGAAACCTGAATTCAAATCTCCATTTGGCCATAAAGATCAGCAGGTAAGTCACAGTCTTGGTTCGGTGAACTACTTCACAGACTTGATATGAGCATAAAACAGAGAGAAGGAAAGCCATGTGCATGCCCTTGACAACATCGGAGGAATGGGAAAGTACAAATGTGCAGTCAAGTACTGTACAATAAATGTACCAAATCTGATCCAACAATTTCCACCTCATCGTTAAAACATTATCCTGTTCTGCATGGCTTTAAAGCATGTCTTGCTTTAAAGGAAAAGAGACGGAGAGGTAGATCTTAGCCATCGCGGGTTCTGCCTTTCTCCAACTTGAGCAAGTATAACCTATGACAAAGATCATGGAAGTTGCAGTATTGTGGAAATGAACTAACTAACTGTGCAGGTGAGGCTAGAACCAGAGCAAGTATTTTTTTCACAGTTGATCTGACAACCCACCTGCACTTCTCTTCATTAACTGAAGAGGTCTACATGCAATGTGCATCACAGGGGCACACAGAGCATAAAACCATATGGTTGAAATTCTATTTGTTTTTACCATGGGCTGGATAGCTCTGTGAGTTAGGTATTGGGCTGTAGAGCCAGATGTTTATTTATTTGTTTGTTTTTGTTTGTTTATTTGTTTGTTTACTACCTGATTTTCCTAAAGGAACTCAGGGCAGTGAACAATATAAGAAAAGCAATTCTATGGGAAAATGAAACAATCCACAAAGACATATAAATCTAGACCCGAGTCAAATAAAATACAATGACGAAAATACAAATATACAAAGGCAAGATGGCAGAAAACACAGGTGGGCAGGCAAACAACATAAAAAAATCAACCTCCTTGATTGCCAAAGGGAGCCTTAAAAAGCCAAGTTTTTAACAGCTTCTTGAAGGCCAAAAGGGGCTCTGCAGTCCTAATTTCGCTCAGCAGGTGATTCCAAAGTATAGGGCCCGCCACAGAAAAGGCACGGTTCGGGGTAGAGGCCTCATGAGCCTTCTGGGTGTGGCTACCTGGAGAGAAAGGGACTGTGGTGTTCTGGTGGGCCAGGCCGTGGTTGACCTTAGGATGACCTTAGGTAGAGAGTTCATGGCCCAATGGGACATCCCAGAAGAGTCAGCCGAGGCAAGCTACACAGACCTGGTGTGCCCCCAAAAGAAGGGAGTGGTAAGCTACTTCCAAGTACTCTCTACCTAGAAAACTCTGAAAAAGGCCAACACAAGAATTGATTCGAAGACACACCATTATTATTGCACATTCTCTATGAGAGAACAGATTGCCTGACTGTCCTCACAATACAATGTTGCTGTGAAAGTCACTGTTTGTGATTACAGAGCATGGACCTCAATTCCATTCCATGCCTTCAATAAGCATCTAGAAGTGCACTATCACAATTCACAGCTAAAATCAAAACAGCAGGGAGATGAAGATGTTTTCAGCCAATAAGTAGTTCTGTTTCTTCTGTCAGCCACAATTTTTCATGAAACAATGTTGCCATCTATGGTCAAAACAGTAAATTACAGGCCATGGTTCACAAACTTAGCAGTCTGATATGTTGGCTTATAAGGGAGAAAAAAAATCAAAATGCAGTAGTAGTTTAATACTTCTATTAGGGATAATCAGCATGGTCTAGTGAACAGAGTAATGGATGAGGACTCAGGAGTCGTGGGTTTGATTCCCTGGTTTTGCCGTAGAATCTCACTGGGGGAGTAGAACTGGTAAAAAAATGGGAAGAATTTCAAATTGAAAAAACAGCAACTCTTAATCAGGATACATGTTTAACCATGGAAGCAAAAAACAAAAAAGGAGATAAAAGGAAAGGATCATATAATTACAGAGAACAAGTGTAGAGGAACCTAGCTGTTGCTTGTTCTTCCTGGAGCAGATATATTATTGAATCATTGAATTGGAAATCAGGCATTGCTGTGATTGCAGAAATGGACAAACTAGCAACTGAGTCAACTATGAACTAAACACTCTCATCATCTTCCTACTGGTTTGATTTTTGAGGATTGTAGGATCTACCACACAATGAAAATCACATTTGTTGTTAGGAAAAGCAGGAATTAATTACTGATATAATTATTTAACAAAGCAGGAATACAAAAACTAAATGTTAAAATTTATCCCCCTGCAAAAGATTCTGATGCTTTGCCATATCACATACATAAGATTGCTATTGTCTTTGCCTGTGAGATACTCTGCTCTCACCACTGACGCCAGACTAATGGACGGATAGCCAAAGATGTTGTTTGATTGTACAAGCTGGCATAACCAATACTGAGGAATGCAGGGAAGCACAGTTCCACAGTTGAAGAGATGTGCTTTGTTCCCCCTTGGGGTACAGCAGAGTGCATTAATCTGTGATACCCCCAGGTTTGGATTACATGAATAATACAGTGAAATTACATAAAAAATAAGTCATGGGTCACAAAGGGTGGTTTTCTGTCTGATTTTTGATAGCCCTCACTTTTGGATAGAATGGACTGGGTTGGACCAGTGACATCATGAGGTAACGGGGAAGCCAAGGGAAAATAGATATTTCAAAGGCCAGCTATTAGGAGGAGTGTAGCCCCTGATAAGCTTGGAGCATCCTTCTCCCCATCCCAATACCTGAGCAGGCTATTTTTGGTCTCTGTTCCCAAGATACCCCATATTTGCCTCTCTCCAAAGACCCATTGGACAGAGCCAGCAACTTCTTAATGTATCCACTAATTCAGTGAGGAACGGCAGCAGCACTTCATCCTCTGCTTTGATTTCAGCAATCTGACAGAAGTACAGTATACAGGCACTGGAGTGCCATCTTCATCCTGCTCAACTTGTCATGTGTTTACTTCTCAGCGTATACAGCTAGGATTTGGGTGAAGAGGGAACTGCTATCTATTTTAAGTGTTGGTAATGCTGCACACAGAGTCACGCAACTGAAAGTATTGATTTTATGCAGAGCAAGTGTGAGGGATACAGTTATCCAAGTGATGCAAGGACAAAAATCATTCTTCATTTTGGGTTAATTACATGTTTTAAAGGGTGTGATCCTGTACATTATTGTCATGGGAAAACATATTGTGGTACATGAGTGAAGATTGTGGAATACAACATTTTGCTTCCTTTAGAGTGCCACACAGCAACATTGCTTGCTGTATATATGAGTATCCAAACTTTCAACCTCAAAGGTCTTCCACAGTTTAAAATTAAAACATATATTGACCAGGAGCCTGCTGTTGGTGTATGCTCGAGTGGCTTTAGGAATAGAACTAGCACTTTCAAATTAATTGTGATTTGTCAGACTTAGGCAATGTCCCCCAAATAAATCAGGAATAGGATTCGGGGCATTAAAATATAAAACTGGACAACATTGCACTCATGCTTGCTCATCTCATCATGAATAGCAGGCGGTCAGTTGCTATGCCTTTCTACTCTTTCTGCAGGTATAATACCAAGCCTTTCTTTTGGGGCAGGCATAGCATACCAAAGCTAATATTTGAATGTTGTTCAGATGGTACAATCATAATTTAGCACAGAGTCAGATACCCTTCAGAAAAATATGCTTACTTTTTATACTGTATCTCGAAGTTGAGTCATGGCTTATTTTCTTGAGAGATAAAAATGTTTTGCTGCTCATCACTCTGATGAAGCTGTTTGGATGAGCAGCAAAACATTTCTCTAGTGATTTAGTTCCTTGAAAGTTGGAATAATTAATTGAACACACTTCTAAGTGGCAAATGAATCCCATCAATACTGTTTCCCTAGGAAAAGCAGAAAGCTTGTACCGTGTTTCCCCGAAAATAAGACACTGTCTTATATTTATTTATTTTTCTCAAGAAGACACACTAGGGCTTATTTTCAGGAGATGTCTTACTTTTATTATAATATGCTTGAATGTCAGCCCTGCACACTACCATAGCCATGCCCATCACTAGGTTTTATTATCAGGGTAGGGCTTATATTTAACAAACGCATAGAAATCCTGCTAGGGCTTATTTTGGGGGGAGGTCTTATTTTCAGGGAAACAGGGTATTTATTACAGAAATACATTTGTGATGGGAAAGTGATTGAAATCCTGGTTCTCTGTAACCAAAGTGGAGATTTCAAGAGCCATGGTTGCTCCTTTCATCTTTAGGGAATAAAGGGGATATGCCTTCTAGAGGGACAAGAGACAGGTATGAGAAAGAAGAGACATAAGCAATTTAAAGTTGAAGAAGGGTCACTACAGGTCGGAGCAAGTAAGACAGTCTAGTTAACCTGAAGTGGTCCTCACTCTCCATTCCTCCCTGTTAAAAGACATGCACCTTCTTGAGCGTAATCTGAGTTACATTAAGTCACTTCCAACAGGAATAAACCTGGCAGAAAGTAATCATTTACATATTTACTACCAGCCTTGTTCTCAGCTTCTGATATATTGTTATTTGCTGCCAGTCCACTGAGACTCATGGCAGCCCTATGATGAGCAAGCTCCAACATCTCAACAGCCCTGCCCAGTCCCTACAAATGCAAGGCCATTACTTCCTTCATGCAGTCAGTCCATCTCTCAGGGGCATAGTATCTGGCTGCAGAACTAGAGGTTGAGAGTTTGATTCCCCACATTCAAGCTCTGCAGTTCTAAGATGATAAGAACATAAGAACATGATTGATGAGGAGGATGATTGGTCTTCTTTTTCAACTGCCTTCATTTTGTCTTTTCCAGCGGAGCTTGCCTTCTCGGGATGTTACCAAAATATTATAGAGCGAATTCCATCATTTTTCATTCCAGAGAAAATTCGGGTTTGACTTCCGTTGGTGAGAATCAGAAGGAAAAACATCAAGCTTCTGAGATAGCGGTAAGAGCTGGATCTAGTTCCTCCTCCTCGCCAAAGTGAGGTAGCAATGCAGCGAGGTGGCGCCGCCGACAGAGACTCTTACAGAAGCCGGATGCGTCTATGGCTCGTCGTCACTCTGGTAGCTGTTTGCGACGCTCTAAGATTAGAGTCTTAATGATTCTTGACTTCGAATTCCGGTTTCTAACTACAGCACCCGGAACCCTCCATGTGCGGGGCAAAAGTTAGGGATAACGTTTTCCCCGCTGGCTAAAATTCACGACAAGCAGCGATTCGGCACGTAAACATCAGAAAGCATTTCTACTTTCTACTTGCCGCCTGCTTTAAAGGCAAAGCAGTGAAGCTGGGGCGACGACGTTGCAGTACCTCTGAAAAAAATACAAAGGGCGTCCCCTCAGTGAGATACTAGCAGAGGACGGAAAAGACAAGGCGAAAACAGCATTACCTGTTGAATGTCAGCTTGTTAGAGGAACGTTCTGCTGTTGAGGCGTAACATCTCATCTAAAACGATGGTTGACCCATTCTTTTCAGTTTTCTAGGTAGAAAGGACACAGAGGTGGTTTCCTCTCGGGGCGCCCTGGAACTGGGCAGCTTGCACAAGGCTAGGTAGGCTTTCTGTTCCTCTTGAGGCGCAGACGGCGGAGCTGAGATCCCAAAATCAAAATGATGTAAACAAGAGTATACCGTCAAGTCAACTGCAACTCCTGTCCACCCTTTCCAGGTAGAGAGTTGTTGTTCAGTCGTTCAGTCGTGTCCGACTCTTCGTGACCCCATGGACCAGAGCTCGCCAGGCCTTCTTGTCCTCCACTGCCTCCCGGAGTTTGGTCAAATCCACGCACACCGGCAGGCTCTACTGGTAAGGCGTGCTGCGGGGAATCGAACTCTCAACATCCGATTTCACAGCCAGGGACCTAAACTACGGAGCTATCAAGGCAGTTACGCCTATATAGAGGCGTATAAGGTAGCAACCAAAACCTATACGTATTCTGAAGTCTGCAAAATTTGCATTTACGCTGTATTTCCCTATTTCTGCCGATAGTCCACGCTAAAAAAACCCAAAAACCCTTGCTACTTTTTGCATCCGTGCATTCCAGCCAAGTCGTCCACCCAACACCACCGGCGGCTGTCCAGTTCTCCCTCCACGTTGGAAAAAGCCATGGCCAAGTCCGGGCTGTCTCTTCCGCTCTTCTTCCCCCAGCGCCGCCTCCTGTTGACAAGCCCCACGTGCGCCTTCCATTCGGCCCCGCGTCTGGGAGCCGGAAGCGAGGGTTGCGCGCGACCTCTTTGGCCTGTTTCCATGACGGCGGTTGGCGAGAGAGAGAGAGAGGGGGAGGAGGAGGAGGAGGTCGGGGTCAGCAGAGCGGAAGTGGCGGCTGTTTTCGTCCAGCGTCCCGGAACCGGCCGTGTTGTGTTTTTCTTGTCTTGGGGCTGCCGGCCGCGGGGAGCGGGGCAGTCTGGTCATGAGGGGCGTCGGGCCCGGTTGACAGCACCCCCTCCCGGCGACCCCCTCCTCTATGGGCCACTTTATCTGGCGCAAAGGAACCCTCCGGAAGGCGGAGAAGCGCCGTCGTCCCCGGAGCCGCCGCCGCCGCCGCCGTTGCCCTCTTTCCCGAAGGGGGAAGGCCCCTCCGCCGCCGCTGCCCTCGCGCCGCCGGAGCTGCTGCTTCCCCCCGCGCGGGCCCTGCATGCTCTGCTTCCTGCTCCCCCGCGGCAGCCCGCCGGCCTCCGAGGAGCAGGAGCAGCCGCCGCTTCTCTTCCTCTTCCTCCTCCTCCTGCTCTGCGCGGCTCTGAAAGCCCCCGCGGGAAGAAGGGCGGGCGGCTGCCTCCTCCTCCTCCTGCGCCGGTGGCCCGAGCCCCCTTGGGAGAAGCCGGGCCGCCTCCGCCGCCTCCTCCTCCTCCTCCCGGGCCTGCTCTCGCTGCTGCCGCCGCCGCCGCCGAGTCCAGGGCTTGGCCGAGGCGCCCGGGGTCCTCCTGCGCTGGCGAGCGGCGGCGGCGAGGCTGGGCCGGAGATGGTGTGCAAGCGCAAAGGCGTCGGGCTGCCCGCCTGCCCGCCCCGCAAGCAAGCCCGCGGCGCCGCCGCCCTCCCGGGGACGACGACGTCCACGACCACGACAACGACGACGGCCGCGGGGGTCGTCAGTGCTTCGCCGCCGCCCGAGGCCGCCGGCTGCGAGCCGGTGGCCTTGCCCGAGCAGCACTTCTGCCCCCTGCCCTGCTGCGGCTCCGAGCGGGCCCGGGGAGGCTGCCCGAAGGACACCACCGCCGGCGGGGAGAAAGGCTCCGGCTCCCCTTCGCAGCTCCCGGAGGAGCTTGGCGGCGGCGGCGGCAGGGAAGAGGAGGAGGAGAAGCCGTGGGAGCCTCGCGAGCCGGACTGCGAGGAGCCCCCCGAGAACCCCGGCGACTGCTGCCGGGAGCCGCCGCCGCCGCCTTCCCCGGAGATAAACCAGCTTCCGCCCTCCATTCTGCTCAAGGTGGGGTGCTCTGTGTGTGTGTGTGTGTGT
>JAHTLZ010000237.1:55138017-55163340 GCA_023846285.1 Phrynocephalus versicolor
TTCACTGCTTTTGTCCAGTGATTGAATTAGGGTGAAGAGTTTCTCCTGGGTGAGACCTTGTGTAGAATTCTAGATTGCTTCTTAGATAGCGGAAAAACATTTTCAGTGTAAGTTCAATTAATGACACTTTTAAAAAATTTAATCTGGCATTTCAAAGGGACATTTGTCACCCTGGGTCCACATTTACTTGCTCCAGCACCAGCAAACTCTATCTATGTAGCTTACAGGTGGTCCCGCTTTTAGCATCTTTGGTCATACAGAAAAACAAATGCTATTTTCTGTAGGTCATATTGAACCAAATTTTCTCTTCAATTAACATTTGAACTAAACTTATATTGAAATGACAAGGAGAAAGTCTGGAAATTTGAAGATTTACTCTGTTTCCATTCCAGTGAACATAAAAGAATTTTAAGTGCTGTCCTTCCAGTAGGTGATGCATGTTCACTGAGAAATGGAAACTCTTACTGTTTCATGTAAAGCTTTATATATATATTTCCCCTCACACATGCTGTAACCTACCTTGGAAACAGATTAAGTTTATCTGGCTTTCTAAGGAAAGTTGTCTGACTCCTCAGTTGCTGCCTTGTGGGAAAATAAGATGACAGAACAGCATGTGTGACAACAGAATTTACTGATGGACTTCACTGTGAGGCAGAAGTGCTCCAGGATAGCTTGTCATTAATCAGGGCTTAAGCTTCTCACTAAGTATGTGGGCAGTGATCTGTGTGGGACTGATGGATATCTAATTTATGAGATACCAGTTTTTATTTTGTTAATTGTGTATTACTGTGGATAACATGTAATGAACCACAGAAAACTGCTGGGGTAATTGTGAGAGATGCAGCATTAAAGGGAGTGCTCTTTTCCTAAATGTGTGTCTCAAGTTTAAAATAGAATCATTATCTTAGGGAACATGAAATTGGAAAAAACATTGAGGCACTTGACTGTCTTAACTGTACATTTCTTTTTTAAAAATTTTCATAGATATTTGCCAATTTATCTTTGAATGAGCGATGTCTTTCAGCATCATTGGTGTGTAAATACTGGCGGGACCTCTGTTTAGATTTCCAGTTTTGGAAGCAACTGGATCTCAGTAGTCGTCAACAGGTATGAAATCAAATCCTTTTATCTTGCCAAAAGAGTTTGTTTGTTTTTTGCTGGTAGAGGCAATACATTTGACCAGTTTTTGCAAATCATTGGGCCTACACTCTCTGTTGACCCTGTCAAGTGAGCGTGTTGCTTCTAGCTTATTAAGCCCCAAAGAACCTGCCTGTTTAAGAGGCTACTTGTGTTGGTTTCGCTCTAACTACCTATAAAATACACAGAAGATGACAGAATTACAATCTGTCCTCTCACCTTTAGAAAAAATGTTGACATATATTTCTTTGCATTTTATTTTTATTTTCAATTCATGGTGAGCCACCACCTTCTGGCTTTTTGACAAAAATGGTGATAGAATATGGATAGATAATGCTCTGGAGAGCAATTTTAATATTGGCTGCAACAAAGTTTCCCTAAGCTCTACTACCAAGAGCTCTTTATAACACTTCCCCACTGTAGAGGTTAATAGTTGCAAATAATAAATCCACAGCAACTGAATTCAGACTTGTGTATTAGATTCACGTGAGGGATGATTTACAATAGCATAGAATCATAGAATAACAGAGTTGGAAGGGGGTTGTAAGGCCATCAGGACCAACTCCCCTGTTCTATTCATGACATGCTTGGAATTTTTAACTGACCACAGAAAGTTAGGGGCTTTGTACCAACACTGGATTTGTGCTCCCTTTAAGCTGAACAAGGATTTGAAAAAACAACATCAGAGGTAGGATGATGAGGAAGTAAAGGGTCTGCTGGAACAATTCTCTATCTGTTGGATTGACTCAGTGTGGGCGGGTATATTATTATCAGCAGTAGTCAGGCTTCTCAACGTGTCCAAAAAGAAACCAAAACTATTGATTTGTTTCTGTTCTTTATGTTCTGTAAAGAAGTTGTAAGTTTCCTCCGTTCTTCTAGTTGGGTTTCTTCATGGACTTGTAAAAAGTGTGAACAACATATGAAAATGTTGATGTTGCATTTTGTATTTCGCTTAACAGGTCACTGATGAGCTGCTGGAAAGAATTGCTTCAAGAAGTCAGAATATAACTGAAATCAATATTTCAGATTGTCGTAATGTTTCTGACACGGGCGTGTGTATACTAGCATCTAAATGTCCTGGACTTTTAAGGTATACAGCCTACAGATGCAAGCAACTTTCTGACACATCTATAATTGCAGTGGCATCACAATGTCCTCAACTGCAGAAAGTACATGTAGGAAACCAAGATCGACTCACAGATGAGGGACTCAAACAGGTAAGCTTTAAATTTCTTGATTTATTTATTTATTTATTTATTTATTGGGCTTATATACCGCCCGTCTTCCCGAAGGAACTCCGGGCGGTTTACAACAAAGACAATATAACAATAGCAACAACTTCCAAAGCACAGCAGGAGATTGCAAGCCACCCCCTGCTCCAATTCAGGCCTCGCAGACTAACTCCAGTCTCCTCTGACCACCCCTGAAATTACAACCTGGGGGCCCAAGCTTGCAATTGCACTGCGCTTCCAAACATCTAGGAGCACCTCCTTCTCACGTCTTCAGCCTCCCTCTACAACTATCAATATATTCATCACGGTGACTGTGGGAAGGAGGAGTGGGTTGGGGTGGTGGGACATGTACATAGACAAGGACATCTGCAGACCCCCCCCCCCCAAGGGCCGCAGGGGATGCAGTGATTATTTTTTCAAATATATGGGATGCAACGAAACCAGTAACAGCCACACTTCAACAAGATGACAAATGGCTCAAAGAAAGAGAAAAATAAATAAATAATCTACCACCTCCATGATAAGCATAGTAGCAGCGGAAACAGATAACATTCCTTCGGTTGTTTTCAAATACAGCAAGACGCAGACCCTTCTTGCTGCTCTGTTCCAAGGTCTCTTTCTGTCTCATTTTTGTTTTCAATCAAGAAATTGAGAGTCATCCGCTCATGAGTGCAGAAGGTCACCAGCAGCTTCTTATGGAGGTTTTCTGAACCCAAACTTTTTAAAAATAAGCTAAGGTTCCCTTTCAGAAGACACATCTCCTTCAGCTCCACTGCTTGCACTGGGATCATTTTTACTTCTAGGAGCATTCCTTTCTCTGCTCGACTCTGATGGAACCTTCATTCTGGTCTTCTCTTTCCGCTGTTGCTGCTTCTCAAGTTTTGCCAACTGCTTTGAGTCAATGGGGGCGGTTGGAGACTCCAATTCTATAGTAACAGGCCCATCATTCTGGATGTGTACCTGCATGTATTCCCCAAACTTGCCATCTTTAATAAGCTCTGGCTTGTATGTTTTGCGAAGATGGTCTAGGAAGCTATTGTAGAAAGACTCGGCTTGCTCCGTAGGCATGGCCATGTGATAATCTGGCTTGTTTCCTTTCAGTATGCAGTGAAGAGTAAATTGGCTGACACACAGCACTTCATACTGCTTGTCCATTACACTTTTAGACCAATGTTTCCCGCTTTCATCTTCAAACACACGCAGGTTTAAAATCTTTCGAACCATATGCTCGAGCTCTTTCTGAGTGTCTTCCACGGAGATACCCAAAAGCACACAAATGCCTTGTCCAATGGCACTTATTTGATGACCTTTTTAAATACAGGTCTCTGTTGCCTTTATCATTTGTGGTAGAATCCTGTTCTAGTCTATTCAAATGTAGATTTTACTGAGGTCAGTTAAGTTTACTTTTGTGTAAGTATATTTAGGATTTCAATCCTAAGCTGAAGTCCTATGTCAAAATACATATCTAGTTGTTATTTGTTATGTGCTATTATTAACATGTTGTGTGATGGGAAATGCTTTTCTTTCTTGTTTTAGTGATTTTTGTATTTTTCAAAGTAGCTCTGAAAGCAGTTTAAAAAAATACATGGTATTAATAACCATTCTTACTATTTGATATCCGGATTCATAAGCAGTAGTTGGCATCTATTGTGTACATATTACATATATATAATATATATAATATATATCAACCCAGAGGAGATCAAGGTTCTGTTCTTCAGGGCATCCTCTGCTGGATACAGTGGCCCTCTCCCCAGTCTGGAGGTTATTATCTTTCTTCTGGTGGATAGAGTGAGGAATCTGGCTGTGGTATTGGATATGGCCTTATCTCTGGAAGACCAGGTGATGGCCCTCTCCAGGTCCATCTTTTTCCATCTCCAGCAGATTGCCCAGATCCGCCTGTACCTGGATGAGGCCTCCTTGAGAACAGTTGTGTAGGGGCTTGTGATCTCGAGGATAGATTATTGCAGCACTCTCTGGGTGGGGTTGCCCTTGACCCTTATTCAGAGACTACAGCGGGTACAAAATGCAGCGGTCAGACTGGTGGTTGGTGTGGGCAGATATGACCACATCACCCCCGTTCTGGTCTGTTTGTATTGGTTGTCTGTTGTGCCCCAAATAAGGTTCAAGGTACTGGTTTTGACTTATAAAACCCTCCACGGCTTGGGACCTGAGTACCTGACAGAGCGGATCTTCCAGAGGTCAACTGAGGCCTGACCCACCAGAATGTTGCAGGTGCTCTCACTTCAGGTGGCCACTCCCAGAGATGCCCGGAAGTCGATCACCTGAAGCCGGGCCTTCTCTGTGGCTGGCCCCTTTCCTTTGGAACAAACTGCTGAGTGAGATTCGCCTAGCACAGTCCCTGACGGCCTTCAAAAAAGCTATCAAGACCTTGCTTTTTAGAGAGGCGACCATAGGTTCTTTTTTTGTTTGTTTTGTTTTGGTTTTTTTGTAAAACATAAGCCACCATCTTGGATGATAATTCTATTACTTTTGCATCTTACTGTTATTATTGTATTATATGTTTGATATTTTAATTGATATTAATATGATTGCTGTAAACCGCCCGGGGTTTTCCCGGAAGACAGGTAGTATAAAATAAATAAACGAATAAATATATGCTGTGGCTTGTAGGTGTCGTGCTTCTAGTGGTTCATGTATTTGCAAATTCTTTAGTTTTTTTAAAAGCACAGAATAACACTGAAGTCAGCTTACCTCCCACTGTTTTGGCAGATTGTCATAGTTGCCGTAAACTGAGTTGAATTTTCTAATATTTGTTTAGTTTTTAGTGGTTTATGTTATTCTCAACAATACTTTTCAAGTTTGCTTCCCACCATTTGTTTTATTTTTTTCTTTACAATATTTCTATTCCATTTTTCTCATAAAAAATTTCTTAAAGCAGGAATTGATATGACAGAAAGCAAATTTAGAGGCAATACCTTGTAATTGTTAGTGAATTATGTTAATCAGATTATTGGATAAGCATCAGCAATGGCAGTACACAGAAAGCAGTTTCAATTTAAATTTATCGGTATGCTCTGCAGATTTGAGCCTTGCTATTCTAAAGAAGGAAACTTGCGGAACAAGAATCCAGGAAGAGACAACGGAGATAAAATACATACATACGTTTAGAATTTATCTCACTGGAAGCCTTATCAATGGATTCAATACAAGACAAGATTTTTAGACCATTATCAAATATAAAACATTGATTTTCTGTAATTCCAAGCTATATTTCCTTAAGTCTGGATAAAAATAAATTGCCAAAATGGGACCCAGTAACTATGAATTAAATAAAGACCTTAATATGCTGCTTAAAAACTGGGAAGACCCCAGGTTCTTCTGACCAAATACCAGCTGAGATTTTCAAGGCCAACATAGATAGGTGGGCCCTCTTCTTAGCACATTTATTTACACATGTTAACAGCTCTGGGCAATTCCCACATTCATGGTTGGAGGCATTAGTGATCCCCGTCTATAAGAAGGGAGACTATCAGCCTACTGTCAATTGTGAGCAAGCTATATGCTAGTTATCTAAACACTAGATTGGCCACATGGATAGATGAGGAGAACATCCTGGGGAATGAACAGGCAGTATTCAGGAAGAATCAATCTACCCTTTACCACTGTTCTAAGTAATCTTGTGGAAAAGTACATGGGTTGCCATGGAAATGGATTGTTTGCTGCCTTTATAGACCTGAAATCTGCTTTTGATTCAATCCCCAGGGACATGTTACGGGCAAAAAGTATACCGCTCATCAATTGATAAAAGAATTGCCTATCTTATTGGAAGCCTGTAAAACCAGACTGCAACCCAAGTAAAATGTGGGTTGGATGGCAATTTGACAAACCCCATCTGTGTGAACAGAGGGGTCTGTCAGGGTTGTATACTGGCTCCGACACTGTTTAACTTGTACATTAACGATTTGTACAAAGGTTGTATAGAGGCAGAATTCCATGTACCTAAAATGGCCAACACCAAGGTGCCCCTTTTGCTTTATGCAGATAATACTGTTATCATTTCACTCACTACAGTTGGTCTTAAGTGACTATTATGTGCCTTTATGTGTTATTGCAGAAACAACTTACTAACAATCAACTTCAGAAAAACTAAAATAATGGTCTTCTCCAGACATACAAAAATAAACAAATGGATAATTGAGGCCAGTGTATAGAGCAAATCAAGTTGTTCAAAAGTTATCCTCTTCTGCTGCCCTCTTTCATGGACCAGACACAGAGAGTCAGCAGTAAAAGTGGCAAAAAAAAAAACCCAAGTAAAATTCTACAGCATTTTTTCCTACTCTGGAGGAGGGCAGTTTATCCCAGCTGCTCTGTAGCTGATTAAGTGTAAGATCCTCACACAGCTCCTATATGGCATTGGCATCTGGATTCAAGGATTCATTATAGTAGTTGAAAAAGTTCTTCCAAGTTTGTTGCAGTCTCTCTATGGGCTGCCGAAATGTGACTCTGCCACTGGACTGCATTTAGATAATTCTATGTAGTGTGTCTGCTGTGAGTGGCTGAAATCTATGAAGTGCATGTAATTTATAATTTGAGAGCAGTATAGCCTCATTTTAAAAAATACTTAAAATATTTTACTCTGCCTTAAAGGGCCCTAGATGGCTTACATAATTAGAATCAGAATCAGAATCAGAATATTTTTATTGGCCAAGTGTGGTTGGACACACCCAGAATTTGTTTTGGTAAAATATGCTCTCCATATATAAAAGGAAATATAAGAATCATATAGTCAACAATAAAAACACAATACAACAATACAATATAACCTATTATTAAACAAGAAGTAAAATTAATTATTCAACAGTTTGATAGCACTTGGAAAGAAACTATCTTTATATCTAGTTGTCTTAGTATGCAGTGCCCTAAAACGTCGCCCTGAGGGTAACAATTGAAACAGGTTATGTCCAGGATGTGTGGAATCTGTATATATATTTCATCGCCCTCTTTTTAGCTCATGTGGTATACAATTCCACAATAGACGGCACAATAAAACACAATATTAAAGCTAAAGCCAGTGATTAATTAAAATAGTAAATAAATTCATAACATATTAAGAATGTTAAGTAAATCGTTATTAAAAACATTAGAAGCAGCAGTATGAAAACCCCCTTTCTTTATAAACCCTTCTTAGACAGTCATTCACTAACAAAAAACCTGCCTGAACAGAAAGGTTTCTCCTGATTACAGAAGGACAGCAACAATGAGGCTAGCTGGCTTTCCATAGGAGGACATTTCAGAGTCTGGGATCAGGAGCAGAGAGCTGTGTCAGTCCTATGATCTGTCCTGCTTTAGACAAGACGGAAGTGCTGTTAGTGGGTGCTTCGCCAGACAGGTTAGAGGGCCACTTCCCTGTTCTGGACGGGGTTGCACTCCCCCTAAGGGACAGGATCCGCAGCTTGGGGGTGCTCCTGGACCCCGCTCTAACTCTGGAAGCCCAGGTGGATTCGGTGGCCAGGGGTGCCTTTCTCCAGCTGTGGAAAATATATCATCTACACCCCTACCTGGATGAACGGAGCCTCATGACAGTTACGCATGCACTGGTAACATCCCGTATTGATTACTGCAATGCGCTCTGCATGGGGCTGCCTCTGAAGACGGTTCGGTGATTGGAACTGGTTCAGAATCGTGCGGCGCGGCTAGTAAGTGGTGGGGCCGCTAGGGATCACATCACGCCGATTCTACGTAGCCTACATTGGTTACCGGTTGCTGCCCGAGCCCAATTCAAAGTGCTTGTTTTGACATATAAAGCCCTAAATGGCTTAGGACCTAGATACCTGAAGGAACGCCTCCTTCCATATGAACCTACCCGGCAATTAAGATCAAGCCAGGGGGCCCTCTTGAAAGAGCCATCCCTCAAGGAGGTAAGAGGGATGGCTTGCAGACACAGGGCCTTCTTGGCAGCTGCCCCCAAGCTATGGAATGCCTTCCCAAGTGAGATCCGCCTGGCGCCAACACTGATGACATTTCGGCGCCAGGTAAAAACCTTCCTGTTCCAGAAGTTTTTTAATTGATACAATTTAGATTGTGGGTCTTCTGATGGCAATTTTAGTGTGATGATTTTAGTATAAGGTTTTTATTATTGTTTTAATTATTTATTGTTTGATGTTTTTAACTGTTTTAATTCTTTGATTGGAAGCCGCCCAGAGACCTTTGGGTAGTGGGCGGCATATAAGTTGTAAAAATAAATAAATAAATAAATAAAATATAAATTTGGTCTTTCATGATTCTTTAGCTATTGAAATTGCAGCTTTTCTCATAGCAACTGTAAGCCATGGCTTGGTTTATAAGATTTACTAACTTCATAGTTAAAGTCTTAAGTTAATTTTGTGGTATGGCATAATTTAAAAGCAGACATACATTATTACTATGTTAAATTCATGTATATGTTAAATTTGTTTGCAGCTGGGCTCAGAATGCAGAGAACTGAAAGATATACATTTTGGGCAGTGTTACAAGATCTCAGACGAAGGAATGATCATTATAGCGAAAGGATGCTTGAAGTTACAGAGAATATACATGCAGGAAAACAAATTAGTAAGTACTTACTAACACATGTTTAAATGAAACATGCCCACAGTCTCGTCCATCACTTCCCCTGGCCCAGGAACGTAGTATATATTGGCTCAGTTTTGAGAGTTATCTGGTCAGTATCACATTGTGTTAGGTTAGGATGTTAACCTATAATGCAGATGATTATGTACAAATAGAATTGAATCTCCCGCTGATCACTGTTGTTTTTCTGCCTGTTTACTCAACAAATTGCATGCTTGTTCTGTTTCAGAGTTGTTCAGTAGTTGGTATAAAGGTAACAAATTCCACTGAAAATATATTACTGAAAACTTACTGTATACTAGAAGTATTGCTCCATTGGATTTGTGCAGGAAGTGATCTGCTAGACACACCATCTTGTCTGAAGAGTTCCGTAGACCTAGAGAACAGTTCCTTGTGCTAAACTTAATTAATGCAAGCGTGATTACATAAGCATGTTTGTGAAGAGATTGACTGTATGACTTGGTTTATAAGTTTAGTGGCCTTGGCCACTAGATCCTGTATATCAAACAGCTGCAGAGTGTAGGTCTGCTTTTAGATTAATGGAACAACCATGTATAGCTTTATTGTATCATGGAATGTGAAATATGGGGCCCAAGCAAAAATGGATGTTGCTACTGTGCCCTACTTGTTGAGTATTTGGGGTACATCTGGATGGAGACTTTTAAATGCAGATACATTTGATTGAACATCGGCTTGAATCAGCAAGGCCGTCAATATTGTTAGATTGATAAAATATTAAAGGAGGAAGCCATGTAGAAAAGCATAGGTAACATAAAATGTGTAGATACGTGTACAAATAACTGCTTGCATATAAGAAAAGCCATAAATTTGGGAGAATTAGATGCTTGATAACAATTAAATTAACTAATTGCCATCTGAATAATAAAGCACATATTCTTCATTTTGACAGAGATCAGGCTAGATTAGAGATGTAAAATTTCCGGAAATTTTGAAGCTCGGAAAAAAACTGCCCCCCTTCCCTCCCCAGAAAAAAACAACTCTGAAATGTTTGGAAAAAATGAAAAAAATCTGCATTAGCATCCCCCCCCCACACCCCTTTTACTTTAGGAACATTAAATATGACTATGGACAATTTGACTTGGCATAAAATTATCACAACTGGCATATTAAAATATAGTGTATCCAAACAATTATTACAAACAGAAGTAACAAATGGCGTAACAATCTCATGAACTTTTTATTAGTTTATGTGAAAGAAGAAACTCTCTACAAAACAAAGTTTAAAAATCCAGAATTAACCATTCATATTTCTTCTCCACAGTATGAAATAAAAATAAAATAAAAAACTCATTCTGGTAAAAAAGAATTGAAAATGGGGGAAATGTATAGAAGAAAGTGGAACTAAGTTTCAAAGAATGGGCATGACATTTAATCAGAATCATTTTTGTTGCTCTGTATTTTCTTCTAATGCTTTGAGTCCTCATGAAAAGGACACCCACATGCAAAAACAAAAGTGAAGCCTTTTTCTTTTGACAATAGCAGCACCTCCTAAAAAGGAACAAATGCATCTTGTTCTTGCATTGGAGAGTTCAGTTTGTAACCTAGGACTTGCATATCCTCAGTGCATAGAAATTAGAATACTCTGATACTATGCATATTTTTAAGAAATGATTTGGAAAATATTTGAATACCCCTTCTTAAAATATTTCATTCATTATGTTAAAATAAAACATTCCATAATCATTTTTCTTTTTCTTTTTTAATTTTTTTCCAATTTTTCGGGGGGAAAAACCAAAAAGGCTTCAGGAAAAAATTGTGGGGGTGGGGGGAGGAACTGGAGTTTTCCTGAATTTTTTCAGTTTTTTTCCGGGCCTTCACATCTCTAGGCTAGATTGTATTCAAAAGTGAAGATGCAGTGTTTCAGTTAGTCCCCACATCACTCCAGAAAAGGATAGACCGGGTATATCTATACTATGTAGTTGTTGCAATGTGTTTAATTTAACTTAAATGGAAGTGCTATGTTCCATTCTGTGGAATCCTGGGATTTATAGGTTGGTTGAAGTATTGAGATTCCAGTGCCAAAGTGCAGTTTGGAAGCCTTTCCAATCTTGCCTGTGCCAAAATTATATTTGCTTTTGCAACAAAACCCATTGACTCCACTTTAGCATCTCTTTCTTTGATAAAGAATTGTAATGCTGGGTTAGTGTTGATGATTCTGACAATGGGACAATAGTGTTCATTGCCTTTCTGGTCTTCTGTTTTGTGGATAGAGGTTCCCATTGCTTTCCTCATAGATTCTTGGGAGGGATTTGAAAATATGATTAAATTTTTTTAAAAATCATTTTGGTACTTTAAATCAAAAATTGATTAGTTTATTTAAATGGATATTTAGATCAGGATTTCAATCAATTTGATTTTTAAAAAGATCAATAATCTTTTCCCACTTTTCTTCCCTGTATTGATATTTTGTACTCATTCAGCTTGGCACCTACTTATGTGTATGTAACAAATTGTGTGTATTATAAAAATTACTGGTTTGATATTGACGTGTTAAGAAAATTCTGGTTCTTTCAGCTTGGAGGTTGCCAAGGTATTGTCAGGAAACCACTGTTCATTTCCGTTCACTAGGAGAGTATGCTGATCACACAATGGTTTATCAGTCTATTTCAAGCCTAAAGGTGAAATTTGGCCAGTTGGTCATTTAGCAGAACAATTACATAGGCTCAGTTAGTGGAGAATGTGTGCATGCCATTACCATTCTAATTTAAACAAATTTTGTATTAAGGAAATTTCTTAGAAATGTAATGTAAAGAAAATGTAAGTATTTGAGAGTGTGACATTTTAGCTTAGTGTTACATTGTTTTCTCTTTTTTGACACATTTTATATCTGGGGATGTTAGCCAATAAGGTCAAGTCCTTACAGGAGTTTTCACTTAAACACAGATGGACATTGAAGGCTCCATCAGCCATTATCTGCCTGTGAGAAAGAAATAATGGCTTGGTTTTTCTATGCAAACCACAAGACACTCAGTGTTGAGTCCCAACCCCCTAGAATTCTGGCTGATGGAACTCCTGATGAATTCTGGGGGCTGAAGTAAAATGCCCATGCCTAGATATGCCCTAAGCGCATCTGATCTTGCCTGATCTTGGAGGTGAAGCAGGATTGGCCCTGGCTAGTACTGTACTTGGATGGGCGACCACCAGGGAATACCAGATGCTGTAGGTGCCTGGAGTAGGAGCTGGTAAGCCACTCCAGTTTTCCTGCCAAGAAAACTCTGTGGAAGGGTTGGTCACAACTGTATGACACAACAACAACGATCAGTTCTGCTATCCTCTAGTCTTATAACAAATTTTCCACATTTGAGTCCCCAAAAGATTATAAGCCCCAGATTCACTGTACCACAGTTTGTCATAATTTTATGTGATTAATGTAACAGGAAGATGAGATGGTATTCTTTAAACTCTTTTCTTGGCATTTGAATAAGCCTCTGGGATCACTAGTTATGTGGAACATAGCTGGTTGTGTTATCTGTTTGTCTGCTGCATGAAATGGAAGCAAAAAGAATTTTCTAGGAAATTTCATTTATTAAAAACCAGCTACTTTCTAAAATGTTGCAGGAACATTCATTTTATTGTAGCAGTTTTATCAGCAAAAGTGTTGGTGTCCTTTCATGTATCCTTCCTAAGTGCCAATATCCTGTGACTCTTTCCCAGCAAGTTAACTCAGCTACATATGTTCTAAATAATTAGTAATCCCAGAGACTTTCATTTTCAAAGCTTAAAGTGTTCATTAGTAATTGTAAATAAATGTATAACTAGTGTAGGAAAAAGAGTATGAGTGTCTTTTGACCCTTAGGTGGCAGTATTGATTTTAGAGACACCACTAACATGCCCTTGTGGCTTTGACACAACAATGCAAAGCCTAGAAGTAATAGCTTGTAAGGACAGTAACAGATGCAATCTAGCCATCATTTTCTAATTCACAGGGGTCAGCATATGTTTGTTACCTGAATAGTCATGAGTGCAAAATGGACATGGATCTTAAATTAATGAATTAATGATCAATTTATGTAGGTTATACTCAGCTGCCTGGATATTTTTTTTCAAACTCTTGTGCTCCTCCGATTAAGCCAAACGATAGACTAATAAGTGTACTCTGTAGCTTTCAGAGGCCTCCATTTTTCAAGTTGCCTGTTGTTTTAAGTAAAAGTACATTTTGGAGCAAGCAATATTATAAAAATATTAATGAAGACATTTTTAAAGGTTATAGTTAGTTATGGTTCGTTTAAGTGCCTTAATGTCATGGTGCATAGGCTGCCAATATGAATTAAGAATGAAGAGTAGATTCAGGTTGCTTTTCTCAAATGGTACCGCAGAGTAGGCTGTTTAGATAAAAGTAAAAGGTTTAGTATGGAACAGAAATGATAGAGCCTTAAAATATTACTCAAGTCATTTTAAGACCTGATGATTGGTAGAAGTATGCATGGAACTTGGACAGTACCAAGTGCAGAACAAGGGCCTTGGTTGAAATTGTGTGTGTGTGTGTGTGTGTGTGTGTGTGTGTGTGTGTGTGTGTGTGTGTGTGTGTGTGTGTGTGTGTGTGTGTGTGTGTGTGTGTGTGTGTGTTAGGATATATAAATTCTAATATATAGGATATCTCAAAAAAGTCTTTAAGAAGTAAAATATGTCTCTGTGTATATGTGCGTACATGCCTTCAGATTTCCTTTTTGTTTATTCTTCCTTCCTTTGCTCTTAAGAGCAACATTTCTCCATCATTTCCATGCCTGATATCAGATATTTCCATCTTCCTCATGTATTGATGCAATCTCTTAATCACATTGTGGGGGCCTAATATTTTTAGCTGTTTTTGCTGGACCAAGGACACAACCTTTTCAACTAGAATGCAGTAACATTTGATGATAGTGAGGTGCATGTATGGAAAAAGTGTTGCTTTAAGCCTTTAATATGATTAAAAAACTAGATTTTTTTTGGTCTTTTCTACTGAACTCCTCCAAGACAGCCACTGGCTTTCTGCAGGGTGTGAAACAGAGAGACAGACAAAAAGGAGTGCTTCTTTGGCAATTTGATCATTCTCCTCTTATTTGCTAAGACAGCCCTTTAAGGAACATAGGTGAAAACTGGGTCAACAGGCTGCTGTTCTTGGAGTTTCTATTGGGAATTAATCATGTGCACAGTTGCAGGGGTAGGTAAGCAGCCTTGTCATCACATCCCCAAATTTAAAAACAAAATTTCTTTTGTTTGTTTGCTCACAAACTCCTCTTGTACCCTTTAGGAATGTAGGACAACTTCCCCACTTTATAGGCTTCTGACTGGGGGGGGGAGTTAATATGTGAGCAAGTGCAGCTCTCGAACATCTTGGGGTAAGTGTATACAAGCCCTAGAGAACTAGACATTGCCCAGCCCATCATAAAGTATACCTGTAAGGCAAATACAGGGTCTTTGTCAATATATCTATTAATGGCTTTAATCATTCTCATCATTTCAACAGTTTATTGGTCTGGCCACATAGGGAAAATATTCTAGAGAGTAATTTGTAAATTAAAAAAATAGGTACTGGATCTGTATACATGCATATGTATCTTAATGATTACTTGCAAGTTTCATTCTTTCTGGTGGTGCTTGCTCCCTATGACATTTCTCCTGTTGTCCTTAATGCTATTTCAGATTGTGTTGTTCATATTTTTCAGGACATCATAGAAATAAAAATAGAACATCAGATGAGGTAAAAAGTAGGAGTGTTCTTGTCTTCTTCATTGTATTTGCTTCTTTGGCCCACTAGAGGCCCTTTATGCAACAGTCAACGAAACCGAAACATTGGGAAAATCACAGGGAAAAATGG
This sequence comes from Phrynocephalus versicolor, assembly GCA_023846285.1. NCBI lineage: Eukaryota > Metazoa > Chordata > Lepidosauria > Squamata > Agamidae > Phrynocephalus > Phrynocephalus versicolor. The sequence goes on from JAHTLZ010000237.1 coordinate 55,152,781, forward strand.
TTACTTCCAAACCTGCTTATTAGGCCCTTCTTCAACATGACAGAGATTTCCTAACAGTCAGGTTGATCTCACCTTGTTTGCTCTATAAACATTTTGATTATATATGCTTCTTTAAATCACTGTGTAATCTCTCTCAGTAATCTCTCCTCCAGCCCCACAACCCAAAAGAAACTCTGTGTTTCAGAAGCAGACAATGTTTTACTACCTTGTGTGGAGGGGTGAGCAGTTACAGTAATTAGCAGTTTGTCTGAAGCTAAGTGGTGGAAGATTTCTAACTATGATGCCAAGAGATGGTACTCAAACCATCTCCACCCACCCATTGTTTGCAGTGTAAATCTAAATTCACCTCATGTGAACAGACTTGGTACAGATATCTGGTATTAATTTTTGGGACCCATGTCTACAGTTTTTCTGCATAATCCAGGAAGATTAATCTGAAGAGAGCTGGATATCTAGTTTTCTGATGCAGGGAGGTGAAAATGTACTCTATTGTGACATTCTATCTTAAGGCACTTCTGTGCTTGTTTTATGTAACACTGAACACAAGTGGCTGAAGAAAACTAACTACTTTCACCTGATACCATGCTAGTGGTGTCACTACTATACCGATACTGTCAGCTAAGTCTTTACAAAACTCCAACTGGATTATCTGGGAGTTGAGTCATGGCTACTGGACTTCTTTTTGAGAGATAGAAACGTTTCGCTGTTCATCCAAACAGCTTCATCGGTCTGAATACAGCTAGTGCAAGAGACCCTTCTTATAGTCAGCTTGACCTACAAATGGATTGTAATTATCAAGAGCTGAATATTCCTTGGCTTACACTGGAAAACTTGACTATAACAGAAGTACAGAATCAGAAATGTAGTATGTTGGTGTGTGTTCTGTGTTTTTTTTTCTCCAGGCACAGAAGCATTTTACCCATTTACACACAGCGTCCAGGCAGCAACATGCCTCATGATACTCATTTAATGTTTTCTGGGAATGTTTCAGATATGTAATTTGTAATGTCTACAGGCAGTTTAGCCAGAGCCCCCAACTCATATAGACTAACACAGTGGTTCTCAAATGTTCTGATGCTGTGACCCTTTAATACAGTTCCTCGTGTTGTGGTAATCCCTTGCCCTATTTGGAACAGGCCACAAGCTCCCTTTGGCAGGCCACTGCCGCAGGTGCCATAACTTCCCTCGACAGGCACCCTCAGCCCATCACAGCCTCTGGGACTGACATCCCTTCCAACCTATCAAGCTGTAACTCACTCTTCCCCCCACCCTTCCTCCCCCTCCAGACCCAAGCTGTATGTGCCTTTTTCTTCACTGGCTCATGGCGACCCCTGTGAAATGGTCATTCGACACCCCCCCCAAAGGGGTCCTGACCCCCAGGTTGGGAACCACTGGACTAACATATGACAACTGAACCAATGAGAACATTTCACAGTGTTTTAAAAACAACATAAATTGTATTGGAAATAAATTATAAGAAAAATGCATGTTAAGGAACATGTTCTTATGTTCTTAAGAAAGGTTGAATCCCAAGTGTGGGTTGTTGTTTTTTTTTTGGGCCCAAGCAGTCATTTTGCACTTCAGCCTCATTGCCTCATTGACAAATCTCATGCTTCTGGGGAGTGGAGAAGTACTGTGGAGCTGAAAATCTGCTGTCTTAAAACCGGGTACTCATAGTTTTGTTCATGTTTATTTACATACTGTAAGTATTTTAAATATTCCACTGATACAAGCTAGGTGTTAGATATTTAGGTTTCCCTGCTGTTTATTTTAAAAGTTCTGAAATTTAGCTACAGTAACTATGTCGGCATTCTACTAAAATTGTGAGAACAGATGTGTGTAAGACTTTTATAGTGTTGCAATCTAAACATACTTCTAAAACAGATTTAATGAAAGATGATCCATTGCCATTTTGTAACATCCGGAGCCTTGGGGTCATGCACTCATCACTAATTCCTTTAACATTGCTCACCTTAGTGATGGTTTAGAATGCTCATGTATAAAAGTGTAACCGATATTAAAGCTAGACTGTAAATCCTGGATTGAGAAGAAAAAAATTACTGTGACTAATATTAGTACAGGTGGAATGTAAGACTATGACTAAAAGACTGGAATGGGAAGACATCAGTGAATTCCAATTTGAAAGGGAATGGGCTTTGGATGGGAACATAACATTGGTCCTGATCTGCGTACTTCTGTTTATAGGAATCTAGCTCTGTGTCTGTGCCACTTTTAAGTGGCACCTGTATTCTTCAAGGTTACAAAGTTTGTTCTGTTTTTAATACTTGTAAAATAAATAAAAAAACCCTTAAAGTTGTGTGTTATTTTAAAAAGGGTTATCTTAGCCATACATAACCAAAATAAGGAAATGTTTGGGAAGTACAACATATTTGAGCAATGAAACATATTTTCATATGCTTTTAGTTTTTATAATTGTGCTCCAAATAATGAGCTTCAGTCGGTACTTGCAGGGTAACAAGTGCAAAAGGATCCAACCCCTTGATTTAAGGTATATTCTTTGCTTTAATAGTGCGAAGGCAGTGAATTATCTTCTCCATCACGGCTGCAATTGTTGTTCTTTCTCCTTGAATATTTCCACAGTTTCTTTGTTTAAAAGTATTGTGAACATCAATTTAGAAAATTTAGTATATATAGTTCTGGATTTATGTGTAGTTTATATGTATTTTGTAGTTCACTTATATGACATCAAAGTCTAATATACATCTAGTCCTATTTCACATTGTGATTACAGTATCGTCCTCTCCATGTTGCACATTTTTATCTCTCTTTTCATTTTATCTGTTACACTATGAGACTGCATTGTTTTTATCCTGTTGCTCATGTCTTGTATGTGTTACATACTTACACATGGCATTGGGCATGAATTGAGGATCTGCTTGCAGTATTGTGTGTGTCAGTTGCATTTTTTTGTAAATCAAATACTTAAAACATTTATATTTTTCTTATTTATATTCTATAAGCAAGGCATGTTTGATCTGTTTCATTAGAAAAATTACTTGGTATTGGTTTGGGAAAGACAAAACATTGCAATGTTAAAGGAAAAAGAAATTTGAGCTAGAATTATATTTGCTCTACTGTTAATATTAGCCATTGTTTCTTTTAACCATCCAACTAGTTTCAAACTCTGGTTTCACGCTTACTAAAGTTAATATTCATATAGATTTAATGTTATATGATAGAAAAAGATGGAAAGGAGGGGAATAAGTTAATGCAGAAAACATTTAAGAGACTTTGTGGACCCTATGAGCCCCTATTGATAGTCATTTGCTCTACATGTTGAATATTAAGAACTTATAACAGATCTCATTATTTTGGAGAATGCTTTTTTAAAATTCACTACTATTCGTTTAAGAATATTTTGTCCTCTCTTTCTAGTTTACAATTCAAACCATTCTGAATAGCTTCTAAAACATTTTATGTGTGTTATGTGTTGTCAAGTCCCATTGCACACATAGTGAACCTAAAATTGTTAGGGTTAGTGAGATATTAAGGAGGGATAGCTTTACCGTTGCAACCCTCCCTAGTAAGTTTCCATGCCCAAGCAGGGATATGAACCCAGGTGTCCTGAGTCCTAGTAACTCGTTCTGCCCACTGCATCACACCGGGTACTAGATATTGTGCATTTGTTTTCATTTTGACTCTGAAGCCCAGAATTTTGCATTTTGGGAGTTTCATATACCAGAGACGTAATTGCGCTCCTAGGGCAGGGAAGCTTCGTGGTTCATGATGGGCCTATCTCTGACCTAGTTTGTTGCAGGAAAAGAACTCCCAGCAACCATTGGGAGCAGTTCTCTTTTCCAACAGCACAAAATCATGAGCTGAGCCTTCTAGCCCAGATGAGCACAATTTCAATGACTGTCTGGCAGATGGAGCTCCCAGAATAAAATCTCTGGGATTTAGAATCTAACTAAAATTATTATATACTGTACTTATTTATTTATTTATTTATATTTCTATACCACCCCCTTAGTGCAAACTGCAATACCTGGTGATAACACCAAAAGGAAGCTGAGTAAGCTTCAACAAACATTACTGGTAAACTTAACATTTATAATAAAAATAGTCAGAACTCTTGCACTTAAGAAGCAGAAAAAGGCGAAACAAATACTGATAGCATCCCTGTTACGAAAATGAACACTGCTGCCCAAACTGTAGTTGTCAAACCCAGCTAAAACTCCTCATAATTTACCATGCAAGTTTTGAAGTTAAAGAAAAGATAAGTTTACTGCTAACCGTACAGTATTAGAAACACTTATTTTCATTTTTAAAATAAAATTATTTTTTGAGTAAGGTCATAGAAGTCACTTTGTACGATAGTGTATTGCAGTTGCTTTCCAATGTAGTGAATTAGACAGAAGCCATTGGACACTGAAGTATTGAAACATTTCTGTACCTGTTCTGAAATGCCTCACTGTTGAATTCAGTATTTTGAAGGGGATTTTGAATCTTAAAAATGATGTTTTGTTGCATATTTAGTGGGCTCTTGAATTAAGCTTCTAAACATCGGAAACATAATTTTACATTGCAAATTAAAATAAATGCAATTGTATAATAAAGAGGAAATAAAAATGCAAAAGACCACACTTTTGAGATTCTTCCTCTAAACAAACAGCATTTCATCCTTCTGCTGACTATCTAGAATCCCTAGCTAATATATTCAGAAGTAACTCAGTCTTTGTGAAGTTTCTTGAAACTATCTTGAAGACATTGTAACTAAAGTACATAAGACCTAGCACATGATGGTTTTATCGATATTTTAATTGTTCTAAAGAAAAGTTCATTTGTAGTTACAATGTAGTTACAATGTAGTTAGTAAGAGTCTCTTGCTAGTGGCTTAAATGTTTTTAATCTATGCATTTAAAAATAATTTTATTATAAACACTTATCATGGGTATTTATATGTCTCCTCCTTGTTTGTTTAGTCCGACTACTTTTTTGAGTCTGGGAGAATTTTACTTACACAAATGTTTTATGCTATATTAATTTTTTCCTTCTTGCAGTTATTTTTCAAACATAATTATTTACTTAAAGTGCAAGGGATGTTAAGTCAATAAGTGGAGCCTTTCGGCTTTTGCATAAAATTTAGTCAATTTATATACAGTACTGGTTATAATAATATAAAAAAGAATGTTTATTTAAAGTAATTTTTTCCCCATTTACTTGCATTCCTAAAAATGTCCCTTCAGATGGTAACTGCCAGCTGGTTTGCAGTTCTCTAATATCATAGAATTTTAAAAAGTCCTGTAGTTCGGGTACAAGACATTCAGTAACTTGAAAGATTTAAACAGATTTTCCATAGCAGCATTTGTAGAATCTGTGTTTCATAGTAACTACCATGACGTTCACAGCATTTAAGACAACGACAAGGCTGACATGAAAAGATTCATGAAGACCTGGCTTTGCAGTGTGTGTATAATCCTTCATGCTCTCAATGGTACCCTAACCTCTGTACCCACCAGAACAAAAGAAACGGAATTGGAAATTGTGGGAGCTGGGGAGTGTTCCATTGGCAGTGCAGCTCATGGCCCATAGGCCTTGTCAGGACTCAGTTTGAGACCTTTTATTCTTTCTGACAGATGTGAGGTAAGTTCTATGAGGTGGAAGTCATTACTCAAGCGAGGGCAATGTCAGATCAAAAGTAACCAGTGATCAAACAAGGTAAAGGGTCTGTGGAAAATAGGCTTGCTTTCTGGCCTTGACACCTGCCTGGTCAGTGGGGGAAATGCGCCTTGCGTGTCAGGTGGAGCCAATCCTTTTGATGTACAGTGAATGGGAAAAGTTGGAAACGGAATTGGAGACAGGAAACATATTGATTTCTTTTTTTCTTTTGGAACAATTAAATGTGCTTTTGTTATATGATACTGATATTGGCTTTGCCTCTTTGGTAAGATATGTAAAAACCTCAATAAAACATGAAACATTCTCACTTGAGCAGCAGATGCAGAACAAATGGGAATGGCATACTAAAATGGTGATTTCCACTATAAAGGAAATTATGAAATACATACATTTCAGTTATACCATCTTATAGTTAGCATCCTTATTCCATGCGTACTTATGTTTAACTACTGTTGAGAAATGACGTGATTTGGAAATAATGTTTGGTTATGTATATACACAAGCAGATTCATATACCCAACTAATTCACATATTTATGCTGCCAAATGAATTGAAAGCATTAAAATGTTTAGAAAATTATAAGAAAGGCATTGATTATTTGAGACAGAATTTTAGATTTCTACTCACAATAAGAGAGCTGTGTATGTGGGTTGGCTTTTTGCCATCAGGTCATGTATTTTTCTTCTTCTCCTGGAAGGAAACTTGGAATCCAGATTATCGTATCAGTTGCAAGGATCATGAGAGATTGACGTGTATGTCCTTAGTACTGTACATATATATGGTAAATATGAACTGATTTGGAAGTCAATCATACTGAAAAAGTATGATGAAAATGTAATGAATATTTGACTTAAACCTCCTACATACTAGGAGTTAATGAACCTGGCACTATATGTAGGCAATAAGTATTGTGTGCTTAAGAGAGAACATTTTACATAGATATTCTTCATTCACTATAAGGCATGTGAAGATCTGAATTTTTGAAAGGTAACTTTGAGTTTTTAAAATGAGGATTCCAGAATTCCCCAAGCTGATTTCTAAGAGTTGTGGCTAAAAGTACAAATCACCCCTCTAGCTGATATCTAACACAGGTTGAATCCACCACTGCAATTTTCTCTTTTCATGAGTGGAGACATATAATTATCATGCAGGGAAGGCAGGCAACATAAGGCAGAATGGGCAGATGGACCTTTCTTAATCTCTGTGCACATATACATGCCTACCCACTTGTTCTCACTGGCTGTCACCTACTTGTACCAGCAATATATTAGGGTTTTTCCCCCTCTCCCTCTCTCATGAACATTCTTGTGTATTAGTGCCCTAAGTGTGTCTTTTCTATTTCTTGTGTGTGCTGCCTGCATGTGGATGTGTGCAGAGTAATGGTGTGCAGCTTTATGTTTTTATACTGAGTTCCCAGACTTACCCCTCTGGAGAATCTGGGGAGTTGCAGTTCAGTTCTGGGAGGTGCTACCTGGTGGATTCTGAAAATTGAAGTCCAAAATTATGAATTTCTTTACCTTTTCTTGCACAATGTTTCTTGAAGCTTGTGCAACACAACATTTGAATTCTTGCTGTGTTAAATTTTCCACAGGGAATTTAGGAGCTTCTCTTTTTTAGTCTCAGATGGGCAGAAATGGTTGAATGGTTTCTTGGAGTGGGGTCAATATCATGTGAAAAATTACTGGAAATGGAAGCGGAAGGCAGAATCTGGAGACTTGATAGTAATAATTAGATAATGTCATAATCATGACAAAAGGGGACCATTGTAAACTGAGAATTGGCTGGATTAACTAAAATATCTGGAATGGTTTTTGTAATCATGGTTCTTGGCTTCGAAGAAGCCAAAGAAGTAAGATGTAACCCTCAAGGCTTACTAACAAATTCTATCCAAACCTCCAAGGGAGTCAGGCAAGGCTGCCTGTTGGCCCCCACATTGTTCATCTATTATATAAGCAATATGGTGAAGCATATGAGTAACTTAAAATTTCACCCACCAAAGCTTGCTTCACGGCACCTCCCAATACTGATTTATGCTGATGATACTGTTATTCTATCGAGGTCTCCAGTAGGTCTCCAAAGGGCCTTGGATAGCTTCTCAGCTTACTGTGATAAAGAACACTTGATTATTAATTGTGATAAAACAAAAGTGATGGCCTTCGGCAGACGGCCAAAAATAAGATCTTGGCTAATAAAAAGGAAGAAAGTTGAGCAAGTGCATAAATTCACCTATCTGGGGGTGATAGTGCAAGAATCAGGGGCCAACAATGCACACTGTAATTGGAGAGCTGAGAAGGCTGAGCAGTCTGCTAATGCTATTGTGAGATTCTTCCGAACAAAGGGAGGTCTCTTTGTTCCAGCAGCATTAAGGCTCTACCAACATAAAGTCGTAGCTCAGCTCCTATATGGCACCTATACAGGAATATCTCTGGCTGATCTGGCTGTGTTAGAGAAGGTACAATCTAAGTTCTTCCGCTCTATCTTACAAGTCCCTCCAGGTGTTTCCAACGCTTTGATACGATTAGAATTGGGTCAAATGAAACTAGAAGCTAGAATACTTATTGCCTCTGTTTGTCAGTGGCTTAAGAGCTTCTCAGACCAAAAAGGCCTTCTCCCTTTAATAAACCAAGACCCTTTCCAACCTAGGTGGATACAAACTTTAAAAAGAAAATTAGAATCTATGGGGCTCTCAATAGATGACCTATTGGTTCAGAGTACTACGCAGGCCAAAGCACTTATTAAACAAAGGATCCAAGACATTGAGCGCCAACGAGATATAGCACAATCCCCTTTGTTTAGGGCTCCCATGGAGACCAGATATGTTATGAGATTGGCCAACTATCTCTTACAGCTGGAAGAGCCTGCTTACCGGAGAGCCTTTACTTTAGCCCGCTGCTCAGTTATTCCTTCAATGGATTTAGAAGGGAGATATAAGAAAATTCCCTATGAAGATAGATGCTGCATGTGCTCCCAAAGGGAGGTGGAATCTATGGTGCATATGTTTTTTTTGTTGCCCTCTTCACAACCCTTATAGAAAGAGATTCATTCACCCATGCTTAGAGAGACTTACAGTAGACCCAAACGAGATGGGTCTGGAAAGACTTTTAAGTGATGAAAATTCTTTTATTACCAAACAAATAGCCAAATTTTGCTTATACCTGATTAAATTCCATTCTAAGATGGCGGGCTAGTTTTAACTAGAAAATTCTCTACTTTCTTTTACTGGTTTAGTTTCCTTTTGCGTTTTAATATTTCTATGTATATCGTTATATCCACAATGTTTTTGTAACTTTACAATTTTGCTACCATGTTTTAATGATTTTAATGATTTTTATGGTTTTATACCACAATAAAAACCTGACTGACTGACTGACTGACTGAGTGGGGTCAATATCATGCGAAAAATTACTGGAAATGGAAGCGGAAGGCAGAATCTGGAGACTTGATAGTAATAATTAGATAATGTCATAATCATGACAAAGGGGACCATTGTAAACTGAGAATTGGCTGGATTAACTAAAATATCTGGAATGGTTTTTGTAATCATGGTTCTTGGCTTAGAAGAAGCAAAATCAATGGAATGTAACCACAGCAATTATTTTTATTTTACTTCATAATAATATTTATGTATGTTTAAGTGAGGCACATTTTTCTTTACAAATAGCATTTTTAATAGGGAAGATATGTATCATCTCTTTTCATTGATGTGCTTGTGCGATTGCATTTGTAACCTTAGAAAATTAGCCTGTATCTGTTACACCCAAGATAACAGGGGAGCTATTGTGGAAGCATTAAACTTAATGTTCCCACTATAATATTGTATTCTTAATGATTTAAGCAAGTGGAATTTTGATGTAAATTCCAGTTACTGCTTTTTTTGGGGGATGTGTGTGTGTGTGGGGGGGGCTTAATGTTGTAATTAAGTATATAGCTGAGACAGGCTCCAATGGCCTGCTTTAGATTTCCTGTATTCTACATACGAAAACTTTCAAAATATTCTTAGCTTTCTGTTTTTTCTTGTTTTTTTAAAAAACATTATCAATGTAAATGCTGAACAATTTTTTTCAAATCATTCTTGTAAAAATTAAGTGCTTTAGTGGCAAAACAGTTTTAGAGGGTAGCCCTAAGTCAGAATGACTTGATGGCACACCATCACCACCATCATTAATACAGCATATCTGCTAGATTATATACACAAATGCTTGTTATGGAAGAAGTGGGTGTTGTCTAGACTTTCAGATTCTAGTGAAAATAAAAAATAGTGAAAGCCCTTCAAGGTCCAAGAAGGTTCCTGTCTTGAAAACGCATTTCATAACAGTTTAATTCCACTACCTCTTGAAATGTGGTATACTTTTAAAGTTCCTGTTTAAATTCCTTGTTTGGATTTTAGAGAATGAATGAGAAATATGTTTTGGGATATGTGATTATATTTTGCTGTGTTTCTTTCTCTTCCAAGCCACCTGTGAGTTTTTGTAGAATGCTTTAACTTTGGGCCAGATTTCTTAGAATTTCTGCTTCATATTCAGTCCTTCTAACACTAACTGAAGTAAAGCAGTCAGTGAACATAGTTCAAAGGGGAGGAAATATGTGTGCATGTTGGAGAGAGAAAGAGCATTCAATGTCACTGGTATGTTATGTTTCTTAATTAGTGTTGATTATGAGCATATAGAATTTCATAGTACAGTAATAGCTAATTGTATCAAGTAAAGTATGTTGTGTGCAAACACGGATAATGTATGAAATGAAATATGAATAATCAATCCATTTGTCAGTGAAACTTGTACTGAGCAATAGGGAAATACAGATTTGTTTCATGAAATGTGTAGACTACTTTATTTTGAAAACCATGCATGAGTTGCCTGTATTGTTATTTCAGTTCGTGTGTGTGTGTGTGTGTGTGTGTGTGTGTGTGTGTGTGTGTGT
>JAHTLZ010000237.1:55163350-55189191 GCA_023846285.1 Phrynocephalus versicolor
CTATCTATCTATCTATCTATCTATCTATCTATCTATCTATCTATCTACACACACACACACACACTCTCTCTCTCTCTCTCTCAAATTTCACTGCAAAGTGCTGAAATTTCCTGCATACACTGCAGTGAATAACAACAAGATCAGGTAGCTTTGTGTTTGTGCTGTAGAAGGTGGGCTTTTGTTTGATGTTTTGGTTTTGACTGGGACAGTTTGATCATTCTAAATATGTTATACATTGTTAACTTAGCTTTCTTCAAAAGCCTTAGATGCATACATGGGTTTTTAATGTTCATTGCAATTCTTTTAAATTCTCTTTATTTTTAAACATATTCAGATAGCATTGTGTTACCTGAATGTGAACAACTACAGGAAAAACTGATATTTTGTGTATGGCGATACCAATGTGAAGAGCTTTTCTGCCCTCTATAAGCTGGCTTCAATGCAAAAGGATTTTCTGGATTAATCATTTTTATTCATTTATAGGAGTGCATGTGTAAAATCCAAACTACTTATATCCCAAAAATAAGAGAAACAGAAACAGTTGTTTGAAAAAAAAGAATTATGGTTTAACTGAATTATGAAGAATGTGCATTTTAACAGAAGTTGCAACTGTTAGATGCCATAAGTAACTGATATATAATATTAATAAACTATTTACTAATGTTTGAAACATAAATATTTTGACCCTTTAATTATATATAAAAATGCACAAATATTGCAGAACAGTAGTTCAACAGCTTGAGGTGCCATAAAGAGGCATTAGAGAGAGAAATCAATACTTCTCTGTAAGGCTTCACAGTATGTGCTAAGATGGATATGGACTTACTTTCTAGAGTTGACTTCTTTATGTTGCTATAACTTTGTGCTTCCTCAATATCCTGGGGTAGTTTAATAGTGAACCAAATGTTCCTTCCCCATTTTAGTTGCTTTCCTTAGGAGTTATTTTTAGGCTTCGTTCTTTGATGTTAATGCCTGATATACTTTTTAAAGAGAAAGTAATATCTGACTTCCACTTCTGTCTCCATTTATGTAGCTATTTTTTAAAAAATCTGGAAACCGCTAAAGTTGGTAAGATGCAAACCCCAAGTAATTGTTGCTAAACTTCATATTTTCTCACAGTACCAAAACTATACTTTTTCAATGCAAAGGGAACCTTTTGCACAGATTTTAATGTATGACTGTAGCAATACTGTAGAATAAAAACACTACTGTATTTCCAATCTGGGAGTCAGAGTTCATAACAGAAAAAAAGCACAATCAATTTGAAGATCTCTTGAATAGTAAAGAACAGAACAGACTTCCTAAAAGTTAGAGCTGTCAGTAAATAGAGAGAACAGATAGCAATGTACCCCTGTAAGATAGAGATTAAGTTACCATTGACTCCCAAGATCTGTAATAAAGAGAATTCTGTTCACCTATCCATTCCCAGAAGAGTGGAGGATGAATATTTTTAGTGCGGTTGAGTTGATTCATGCAAGAAACAAAAAGCTGGCAGGTGTGTGTAGGGGTGGGGGTGGGGGATCACAAAGCATCATTCTCATACTTCAATATATTTATATCATGCCACCTTTGGGAAACACAGTCTATGATGAATTTATTTATTTATTTATTATAAATAATAAGAAAGTAAGAGTTTTGTATATGTGTTCAGGATGTGCATTTTAGATTTCTTTTTCTTTGTATCACTTCCCTCCAACACTTTGCCCTCTGTTCTCTTCCCAGACTTGTACCTTACCAGGGATGTCATTTTCTTTTTGTGACTGGATATATATATGTTTTCAGAGGAAATATTCTGATTGCTGTTTCCTTTACAGTATTTAAGAACATGGTCAAGTTCACTTCTGCTGAGAAAAATGATTAGTAGACTAATGCAAAAATCTTTAGGTCTGAACATTTTCTATGATTAAATTAACAATAGAAGCAGGCATTTTATTTTATAGCAGGTGCTAGTTTAACTACTTTTCTGTCACAATTAGGATAGTATTAACAAAATAGGCTACTGTTATTTTGTGTGGGTTTGCAGGCATACATGCATATCTATGCAAATTCTCATGCTTTCAGTATTTTTATAGAAAAAGTAATATGTAAAAGAATAATCCAAAATAAGCTCATTTGATTAGAATCAAAACATAGAGCTATAATTAAAGTACCACTTTTTGGAACATTTAAATATTATTTATGTCATAAACCATATTTGTATACTGTTTGAAAATTGTGTGGGTAAGAAAACATCTTCAATCTAGTTGATAAAAAAATCCAATAAATATGTTTTTTCCCCACATTTCTCTTGCGAGAATTTAAATGTGATTTCACAGTAGCATGCACGCACTCTGATTATCAAAATATTCTAAAGGAGAACACAAAACATAATACTAAATAAATAAATAAATAAATAAATAAAATTTATTTACCGTCAAAGACCAAAAACAAACACAAAATATTTAATGGTCTTATCAGTTTGTTTCATAATAAACTTTTTAAATAGTGAGTTCCTCTAGTGTTACAATATCTGAAACTTATTTTATTTTTTAGCTTATATGATATTGAGAGCCATTTACCATAGTTTCTGTATTGATTATTCTGCAATTTTTTGAATTTGTCCAATCCAAGGAAAATGTGTTATTAGTTCTGTATCATTTAACACTTATATTGTGGCACATGAACAGATTTTTAAATATAATGCTGTCTTCTAAAAATATTTTGAATGTGAATTGCTAGTAAATACTGTACATTAATACAATCTCTGAAATTGATACAGATTCTTTTACTTTTGACAATTCAAGAGTGAACCATTTTTGTATTAAATATGGTTAAACTCATATTCTTTCAGTGCAGAGATCAAATAAATCATATATAGTGTCTCATATTAATAAATATTTAATCTGATTCATAGAAAATAAATTATAAATATTGTAGTAGTTCAGTTGACCTGAATGTTGTGTTCTATATGTACATATATCTTTCTTTAAACAGGTCAATGTATATACTTTGTAAGCAGAAAATATTTACCAATTTCAAAGAAAGGTAATAGTGAGATGTTTGTTTGGACATGGAAATGAAGGTCTTTTAGAAGGTTACTCAAGTAGCTGAATTCAAGTAGTTAACTTTCCTGAAATAAAATAAATGCATGTTTTGATTAAATTTACCTTTCAGTATTTTTAATGAATGCAAGTTTTGAGACCATGGCAAATTGACCTAAATAAACAACACATAAGTAATCTAAAAGTTAAGAATTACAGGCATTTCTGGAACCTGCTAATAATTTAAGACTTCTAATGAAGTCTTTGTAATGTAAAATAACTTTCTGTTAAATTGGTAAATTCAAGCCACTCTTCTAGAGATGGCTGCTGAATTGAAAGATGCTGTACTACTTTTTCAAACCATCTGGTTTTTTGTTTCCTTTGAAACTGAAGAAATGTTTCCATCTTCCATCTTGAGATGATTCTCATAGATATACAAGGATATTAAAGACTACACATGTATATTATTTAGTATTTTGGATGTTTGTTATTTTGTAAGGTAGTTGCACAGTCTAGTTTTTTCTATGTTATGTATCTCAAGAAAATATTGTAAAAGAGAAAAAGGAAATATATATATGGTAGCTGTACAGTTAGTTGGATTGGGCTCTATTACCTCCTTCCACATCATTTCACAACAGTATGTATTTCATATTTAACATGCTTGGAAATGTTAAGGCAGCTACCCTCACCTTGTAACCAAAATTTCAGACTTAATTAGTGTTAAGAACTCTCTTCGAGTCTTTTAAAAACAATTTATTTTATATTTGAACAGTTTTATTTTTTCTGTGAGGGTAGAGCTCTTCAATAGCCAAAAGAAGTATGATGTAGTGGTAAGTGATTGATTCAGAAGATCCAGGTTCACGTTCCACCTTGAGTCCTTTTAAATATTTTAAATATATCTGTTAAGTAAATTTCTGTGTGGCCATGGAAACTCATTGGGGAGTTGACAATGGTAAACTCACTACATAAATACCCCACGTCTCTTGAATACCCTGTATAAGTTGGATGTGGTTAGGCAGTGTGTAGAAAGAATAAAGTTTTAAATAACAGTTATGAAATCAATATGGTTTGTTCCACTCTGTCTGAAGTTTTTTTAATGTCTCTTCTCAAAACGATCAGTATTTATAAGAATCATGGTGTAAGTGTAAAGCGTTTTAGGATGAAATTAGCTTTTTAGTAGTCCATTTCATGATGACTTGCACATAGTGATATATGGCTTTGTCTTGCTTTTTGTTTCCTGGATCTTTTAAAGAATTTAGCATTTTTTTTAGCATTTTGCAGTAAAGAAAGTATTTCATTTTTCCCCCAAATACATTTAAGGTAGCAATTTATGCTAAGGGTGCAAATGTAGTTGCGGCTCTTTGATTCTGTGTAATATGAATTAATTGAAATTCTTCCCCTCCTTTCTCTCTGCATCCTGATCTCTGTATTAGAGCAGGAGGTTATTTTAGTGTCCTACTACCTTTTTACTACTATATTCCCATCCAAGTACTTGTACTTTTTCCCAAGATGCTGGAAATAAATAGTGGAGCCAGCAATATTTATGTTTTATCATAATGGCCGCTGAACCTCATGGGTGAATCAAGAATAGAGATATCTTTGGATTGATACTTATTCTTTCTCCTGCCTGTTCATAATACATTGCAACTGTGTGGACGACAACTTCATTAGGGCAGTTCCAGATGTGTATTTTAGCAAATTGTAATGGATACCTATTACTTGAACCCATGGGGAGGCTACTGGGGCATGGAGATCTTATTTTGCTGAAAGGCGTACCATACGGTACTGCAATGGATGGAGTTGATGCTAAATATGTTGTCTGTACTTTGGCTTTTCTTTCTGTCAGCCTCTGAAACATGTTATGATGTGTTTAGTCGCTTCAAACATGGGGCTCAAATATTCGCCTATGTGTTTTGGCTACCTCAGGATTTCTTGCGTTGTCGATAAATAGAATTCAAATGAATTTTTGTAGTTGATTGAAATCATTACTTTAAACTGATTTAGCATGTCAAATGTGTTCCTACTTCAACTGGACATACTTATAATGATACGTGCCTTTGTGATATACGGCAACATTGCCTGCAGGGTTTAAAAATACATTGGATTGTGGATTGTAAAAGAAGGACTGTAGAGATATTGTGATTTTGGAAGCAGAAAGAACTAATATATAAAGGATTTTCCATCCCTTCTTAGTTCTGTATGCCTTTCTTTAGGGTTTTCCTATCCTCAGGAATGGAACAGCAGGCTGCAGTAGGAAGGACTGTGGAGCAGTTCCTCTTCTGTAGAGCATACTTGCTATGCTTCTCCATGACCACTGCATTTAGAATATGCCAATTTGGTCTTTATTCTAGTTTTGAAATGATCCTGGACATTCCTAAATTTTATACTTATTTTTGAATTCTAAAAATGAAATATGTTGATCTTCATTGATGCTAGAGTATTTTTTTTTTTTGCTTTTCTTGTGTTATAAGCAGCTGTGAATGTTTTCATGGAAAAGATATAGAGATTTATATATAAAGCAAACATCAAAAAGATAAGCACAGTATGTGTCATTGTGTCACCAAGTATATTAATGAACAATTCAAACATTTCATGTTTTATTTAACAATTAGTGGTTGCATTTTGAATTGTGTGACACTCTCCCCTAATATGTTTTTTATATAAAACACCACTTTCTAGAGGTGTTCTAGGTTCTATCCGTGACATTTTGTTACAAAATCCCAATTATTCAGAAGAATCTGTGAAAACAATCACAGCTCTATTAGCTATTTCATAAAAAGTTTGTTGGTCTAGATAAGCCATTGGCAACGTTCCTGTGGGTGTGTAGCACTGCGTCAGTTGTGTGCTGCCTAGCCAATGATTCTGCCCATTTGCTTCCAGTCACAACCAGAACTCTGTGCACACAGGGGAGAGCCACCGCAAAGCGCTCTGGATAATTAGAGGGAACATTGGCCTTTGGACTAATGTGGCATCCCTCTTCTTATGTTCTCACCTTAGCTTATGTTTTCATACATACATAAGTATTGTCTTGGAGCCATTCAGGCTGTAGACCAGACCATAGATTAGTCCATTGTTAAAACAGTATTTGAAATATTATGTAAGTACATATAAACAACTATAAAAATCATAAACTAATAAAACAACAACAATAAAATAATAATAAAACAAGCATTCTCAAAAACGTATCAAAATATGAAATTAACATAAACTTGTGAAGCAGGCAATGTTCCATTTTTCCATAGAAAGTTCAGCAAATTTATCTATTATAGAACTGTGTTTTTCTTTCTTTCTTTCTTTCTTTCTTTCTTTCTTTCTTTCTTTCTTTCTTTCTTTCTTTCTTCCTTCCTTCCTTCCTTCCTTCCTTCCTTCCTTCCTTCCTTTCCTTTCCTTTCCTTTCCTTTCCTTTCCTTTCCTTTCCTTTCCTTTTTTTTTGCAGAGAGAAGTCTAGGAAGGCTAGCAACTTTTAAATACAATGCACATGTATTCAGTGATGTCCAGATAGCGTGAAAAGTTTTGGTAGTTAATCTCACACTGTTTTTTTGACACATCTTTGAATTGCTGTGCTTAATCCAATGCCCAATGAATTTAAAAAAACCTCTTGAAACAGGAGAAGCAGAAAGCACCAACAAATACAATTTCCCATATTTCTTACTGACATTGTCTGACATGAACATTCGGAACTAATACTGTTACTCTCAAAAAGAACATTAAAAATGTATGTAGTGTTTTATAGGTGCAGCACAAAAGGATGTACTATTTTTCACTGCTGACATCAAAGTGAGTATTGTGGGCGTATCAAAGTCTTAAACCTTATCTATTAATAATGCACTGTAAATAAATCAGTTGTTCTGGGTCCATGAAAGGTTAGCCCTTTTCCCTTTAGGTTGTATTTCCCAAGAGAAGAAGATGCCTAGTTTAGTGTTCCATTTCAAGCTAGAATATATTTAATAAATGCAGAAATGAAAAAGCCAAAGATTGTTAGTTTACTTTTGGAC
Source organism: Phrynocephalus versicolor (assembly GCA_023846285.1). Taxonomy (NCBI): domain Eukaryota; kingdom Metazoa; phylum Chordata; class Lepidosauria; order Squamata; family Agamidae; genus Phrynocephalus; species Phrynocephalus versicolor. The sequence continues at coordinate 55,170,366 of JAHTLZ010000237.1, forward strand.
TAGCGAAACGCTTAACTTATATTGAGCTCTTGGTTTGAAATAATTACCAATTATTGATATTGAGATAAATTATTAGGCAGAAAGTAGGTTTTATAGAAACTTGGAATCTGTTTTTAAGCCATTAAGCTACAGCTGGGTCTCAGTACATAGTGTGAGAGTAGCCTTGTAGCCAAAAGGGCAGTATATAAATGGAAATGAATGAATGAATGAATGAATGAATGAATGAATGAATGAATGAATGAATAGGGTAATTGTAATTATCAGTTATAGTCTGGAAAAGGCTTGATGACATTTTAGTGCATTAGAACCCACATAATTAAAGACATGATATATATATAAGATTACATGACTTTCTAATGCTTACATTATAAACATCAAACGTCTGTTTACCCTCATAATAGCAGTAGTATCTGACAAATTTCTTAGCTGTGTTCTACTAATTTAATATAGGCTAAAATCCAGTAGTGTCGCAACTACAGCAGGCCTCTTAAGTCAGTGAAATTTACAAAGGATTTGACTCACCAAATCTCCATGATACCATGGGCCTACTCTAGTTGTGCCCTACTACTGCATTTTAGCCACATTGTTAGAACTTTACTGTTTACATTTTTTCTCTTTATTGGTTACAATTTAATGGGCTATACATAACTGGTTATTTTATTCCTGCAATTTCATAGTATTTCCTTTTGAGGCTCTTTTGATGAGGCTTAGATGATTTTCAGGTTGGCAACAGTATGTTTTGGATATTACCTGTAGGATTCTTTGTATCATTTTTAATGTCAGGTTTGTCTGTCATTTTTATATTGCATATATATGACTTCTTATATAAGGCTTTTTGGATGCTGTCACATACCACACTATTTACTCTTTTCTCCCTTAAAGTTTGACATAGTGTATACTTATACAAATGAAAAGAAAAAGCGAAGCACGTTGGCTCTGCTACTACCAACCTCAAAGACAGTCTGAGAGTGTTGCATATTGTTTTTAGGTTAAAAACGTCAATGATTATCATACCTCCCCAGATAATTAGATAAATATCATTTATTGAAAACAGTTATACATTAAAAATGCTTAACACAAATAAATACATCCCAATCATAAGCAATATACTGACTGAGAGAATTATGAATTAGGGGAATTTTCACAAAAACAAATAAGGTATTTTTGACAAAGCACAGTGTATTCAAAGAAAATTATTTGGATGAATAATTCAATTGGACCAGTGTTCAGCAGTTACTAAGTATCCAAGATGTGCTGGTCATTGTATAAAAGATAACATTGATTATTTTGTTCTTAAGAGTTATATATTTCTTCAGTAATCTTGATTTAAAGGTAAGAGATGCTTTCTGTTTGAAATACTTACTGAAAAGAAATCCCTTGGGCTGTAATTTGGTAAAACTAAGTAATTTTGAAGCAGATTGGAACTTCAAAAGAACTTAATTTCAGATTGATGTAGCACATTTTTGTTTGTAGTGTTTTTAGAAGATGGTAGAAATTATACACTTATATTTCAGATTTAGCTCGCATACATTTTGTTAGCAATAGAAAGTTTTAATAGTGTATATGCCCACAAAATATTTGCACCCACATATTCTTTGCATTTGCCCTACCTGATGATTGTATTCTGAATGCCCATTTGGGCCAAAGCAATCGCAAGCAAAGGGTATGGCTTATATATTGTCCCAATACCAGTTGCACACTACCCCTTCCCCCAAGAAGCTGGGTACTCAGTTTATTGACCTCAAAAGGCTGGCTGGCTGTGTGAACCCGTGAACTGGCTACCTGGGATAGAACCTGGGCCATGAGCATTGTTTGGGTTGCAGTGCTGCAGTTTAAGCATTGCACAGCAAGGCTCATTGCCAAGCAATAGGTTGGTTGCTAGTTCTAGAGTAATTCAATAACGGTGTATTGTCAAGTCATTTTGACTGATGGTGACCCTTTACAGGGTTTTTAGGTAGAGATTTCTGAGAAGTGGCTTATCTTTCCCATCTGGAAGCTCACTGGGAATGTGCAATTGTCCAAGGCCACTTAGATTGGTTCTTCTGGAATGCACAAACCCTCTGGCTCCACAACTGGATTCCTACTGTGTTACCAAGTGAGTTCCAGGATATCTACTACTTATTCCTGTGAACGTCTGAAATGCAGATGGATAAAAACTATGAATTTGGATGCCTGTGTACCACCTCCCCCCCCCAAAAAAAAATCATGTAATTCATGCTTTTATGAGGGGGGAAGAGAGAAGAAGGCTACTTTAGAAAAGACTTATAAATAAAAATAGCCTAAATGAAGGTCTGACAATAAAATATCATGTATGTCCAGGAAAGTTATCCTCCATGGTAAACCCATATTGACTTGGCCCCAAATTTTTATTTTGGTGCAAAGCATTTGTATAACGCCCCTTAGTGCTTATTAATAAGAGTAATTTGTTGTCTTGTTTGCATATGGTTTTTCTTGTATCAAGAAAAATCCCAAAACGAATCTTGCTTTTGAACCACAGAATTAGTATTGAACATTATTGCCTGCCTAACACAAACATTTGCCTGCCTATGTGTGTTTCATGCTTCTGTATCCTCTACTCCAATATTGTCTTGCTCTCCCTATCTGCTGCTGGTTTCCAACTTCTTTTGAACAGTTTGTACCCCACAAGAGAAGACAGTTTCTTTTCTTCATACCAAGAATGCTCGCCATTACAAAGATACTGTACAGCCATGCTCTTCTTTTATTGCAATTAAATAACCTGAATTTGTGAAGAACTGGATAGTTTTACTTACTTTCTTAAGTTGAAGTAGGTGGGGTTGTAACATTTTGTAATTGCTTGCTTAAAATACCTAAATTCTCAAGGTACAGACAACATAACCTTCATATATCAACAATAGATGTCTTAGGTTGGGGAAATAGCCATTGGAGAACAGTTCCTATTTTTGATGGTTGTATACACTTTGTTTACGTAAGCAGAACTGTGGCTTAACAGTTTTCAAAAACTAATATGTACTATTTTAATATAATGTATCTACACAGAGAACTTTTGTTAACTGAGGCATTCAATTTGCAGACATTAGATCCCTCAAGTCCACAGTGTATAAATCATGTACCTTGCTTGCAAATCTCTGTAGATCATTTTGAACACAGTGCTGCCAACCACCTGCAATTTAATTTCGAAACAAATTTTCATGAGTTCTAGGAGTTAGCAAGTTTCTTTATAATTGTACTCAAAGGGAACGTGAAACTATTATGCTTTTGAAAGCAGTATTTTAAACAATTTGTAATAAAAATATTCTGACTGAGTAGCTTTGAAAAAAAATCAGCATCTTGTACATAAATACTTAAAATAAAATAAAACAATATTCATTGGAATATGTTACAACATTTATTATGTCATATTTAATTTTGAATTGAACTAGTTTTTTTATATGTCTTATAGTGTGCAAGAGCCTTGCCTGCATCCTCAGGCCTTACTAAGTGAAACTGATGCAATAAAAGCTGACTACTGCAGTGGACATCACAATCCAATGTACTGAAATAAGTAATGGGTCAGGGTCCTGAGAGATGTATTCAGTCATGGATCTGAAATGGGCCATAAGTTAGTTGCAGTTCTCTACACTTGGCTGAAATGCTTGCTACTGTTCAGAAGGTGTCAGACTGTGAACAACTTAAACAAATTCTGCCTGGTTGATTGGAGGCCATGTTAATCATTTTGGTATTACAGCCTCGTTATGTAGATTACAATACTTTCAGGACATCTCCCCTCATTCTACTTTGTATTTTGTCCTATATGCTTGCACAGACTAAGGTGCTACTGCTTTGATAACTGCATACCACCCCCAAGCTGTCCCCGCACAAACCGACTTTCTTAACCCTTCCACGCTACTTCTATCCTTCCATGTAGCAGTCTTTCCCCACTGATCTTGCTCACCCAATCTGACTCTCTCTGCTCCTTTCCCTTCACTTTTACCAACTTAATCTTTCACTGCCTCATTTTTCTATTATTGTTACCTTTCTACGCCTCACTTCACCCATAATTCTTTCAGTCTGGCCTGGATTTCTGCATTTTTCCTTCCTATTCTTACTCATGTGATCTGGTTCTTTGGTTTCTCCAGTTCTAGCCAGCCATATAGGGTCTCCACCCTTTCTCCTATACTCCTAGCCAGTTTGTTTGACTCTCTGCTAATTTTGCTCAGCCCAACTTCCTTCTATTCTCTCCCATCACAGCTCTTTTGCCATCTCACTACCCCCACAATATTAATTCCCAGCTAATTAACAAAGGCCCTCTCAGACAAGATACTGTTTTGTAGCTGGTTAGGTTTATCTGCCCCTTGGGTCAGTATAATGGCCAGTGTCCAGAAATAGTCATTAAGTAGCCACATTCAAAGCAGATTGCTGGTCAGTCGTTATTGGCATGCACAGCAAGGATAGTATCACCTGCAGACAGATATTAAAACCTTTTCTTCTGGGGGTGGGGGAAGCAATTTAGTCCTCTGGTAACTCCAAAGTTAATCCAGATTGAGGCTTCTACACTCCATCAGTTCTCTGTCCTTACTGTGGCTTGGTGTGGTTGTGACTGGCAAGTACGGCCAGAAACTTATGGACAATTTCTGGGAAATTCTGTCTATGGTGAAGGGAAATCAACCCAGAGCCTCCCGCAAATATCTAAGATGATGCCCAGCTCTGGGGTTTTGCTCTTCGCTCAGCTTGACCAACCTCTGAGCATGAGCTGGCATCTACCTGAGTTTGTAAGTCTCCTGGGCCACGTAGTGGCAGCAAAACAGTGGTGAAATCTTCAAGAGGTAGGGTGAAAAGCAGCACGTGCCTCTTTCAGTCCTTTCAATCACACTGTTTTTGCCTATCTGAAGAGGTCTGTGTGCCAAATTACATTGTATCCAAGGTTAATTCAAAAAGTAACAAGTCAACATCAAAGTCAGAAAAGAAAGAATAATACAAAGAAGCACATAAAAACAGAATTTAGATAAGCAGATCCAATTAAATGAAGAATAAAACAAAGATGTAAGGTCCTTTGCTCTTATCAGAGCCAGAGAAACAATAACTGTTTAATAAACTGCACTTTATTTTATTTTTCAAATGCCTACCATTGCTTCCTAAAAAGTATATTATATCCACTCTGAACTTCATTCTATTTAAGGTTGCTCCACTTTGTCATTTAGAAGATATGGGGTCTTTAAGAGGCTTGTTTTACATAGGATTTTTAAAAATAAATTCTGGTTATATATATATTTCCATTACCTTCAGGTTGTTCCATAGAGTTGCCAAAAGAAGTTTCATGTAGTTTAGTGAGGTGAATTGACTTACCTCTACAGTGGAATCAGTGGATTTTTTTTTTTTTACTATTAAAGGCTTCTGTCCCAAGGCTCTCAAAGGCTTCCCCAGGGTAAAAGGCAGTCCTAGAGAGCCTCCAAAGCTGAAATTGAGAGATTGAAAGCTTTTCAGTTTATTCAAATTAAATGTTACTGGCAACAAATGGTGACACACCATCCGGCTCCGTGATGTTGCTTTATGCCAGCTGGATTTTGGTCAGTGTGTCAGATATGTGAATACCAAGAAAAGAACATGATATTTAAATGAAATATGAGATTTGGGGACCACACTATATCTTCACTTATTTCACATCTTTTCCCCTTAACTGTTTATTAGGTTACATAGCTACCGACTTCACCAGATGTTACCTTTTGAAGATAGCTTTGCAGTGGAACAATGCAATAGAACGTTGACAAATATTCCATCCCGTCTTATATTACATATCAAAAGGAAACTTGGGCCATGCAATTATATTTACATTAAACATAGTCTTTCATAGTAACTTTAAAACAATAAAGAAGTTTATAATTCCCAGAATATTGAAGTTTAATAACGTAATCGCAAATGGCAATAGCAGACTGGGGATATAAAGCTAAGAAAAATGGTCAAAGTCAGAGAAGTTTTTTTATTCGATGTCTAATATCTGTGCTTTTAGTTCCAGGCGGATGTCTTTCCAGCTCACAGTGCTTTTGTGCGTAGCTCATACATCTCTTTTCATCAGCTTATATGACTTTTTCAAAGCAAGGCTAACATAATATAAAGTAGAATGAAAGAAAGTCAGTGAAGGTCGAAGAGGCAATCAAATTATTACAGATTTCTCAGTGAGCACTAATGGACCTTTGTAATGTGATTAGTGGTGAATATTCGTACCTTCATTGACAAGAGCTCTTTGTGGTGTGTGTGTGTGTGTGTGTGTGTGTGTGTGTGTGTGTTCAGCCAAGTTGTTCGCTGCAATGTAGGGTGATTCTCCCTTATGAAAATTTCAGTTTCAGTAATATGAATCTATTAAAATACTAATCAACCATCATCATTTTCTCTATGACATGTTTGTACTGTGGTAATGTTTCTGTTTAGCAGAAACTGTGTGCTGTGTTGGTTCGAAAGCTATGTATTTGGTTACAAGAGAACAGTGGCAAAACAAACTGACAAACCTTAATTTGTGTTCCTGAGGATACAGTGGTAGCCCAGTTTATGGAATTAATTCATTCTCCGGTACGCTTTGTAACCCGAAAATATTTGAAACCCGGATCCAAATGGGGTGCACTGTACCCAGGGAATGGAAGTCTTCTGAAAATTTTTCATCACCCAGGGTTTTCCATAGGGGAAAAAAAGTAACCTGGGTTTTTGTGGATTTTTTTTTCAGATGCACTTCCGGGCGGACTTCCTTTTGTAACCCAAAAAATTACATAACCTGAAGCATCCGTAACTCAGGGTACCACTGTGTATCCTGCTAAACACAATTGTTTACCCTGTTTACCTGTTCTATTTGGCTCATATGATTTCTCAAGTAGCTTTTCTATTATAGCTTTATATATGGTTTTATATATTTAAGTCATCACTGTTGTCATCATTGCTAAGTATTTATTCTGATATAAAGAGGATAAATCATGACATGGTGAGCAGCAAAAGTACACAAACACTGTACTAGATGTGCTTTGGTGCCTTTAGTATAAAAAAGAATGTTCTCAACAAGGTGATAATTCCATGGTCAATTGAATCAATGGCAATTGGTTCATTGAATTTACTCTATTTGGGCCTTTTAGTTGAATTCAGGCTTTCAAAGAGTGATTGAAAATCTAGAGTTAGCCGATGTAAATGGTTTCCCCCCCTAAAAATAGCTTAATGTTTCCACTGTGGGGTTGATTTTCCTTCATTTTATTATATTATAGTTAAATTAAGTATTACCTGTTTTTATTATTTCATGATATACATCTTATTGAATATTGTTTTCACGTGGAAAAGGGTCTATAAATAAAACTGAGTGCTGCCCCTTTCTCTACCATGGTCTCCATAGACTTAAAACTCCCAAAGTTGCTTGAACCTGACCTTCTTTTTTTAATATCCGGAAGCTGAATACAAGGAAAGGAAAGGCATCAGCTTGCACCCCATCCCACCAGTCTACCGAGGACTGGATGAACTCCTTTTGCTCCCTCTCAAGTCCAATCTCTGCCTGACTTCAAGTTACCTTCATTGGATTTAGGCCACTCATAGTCCCTTGGGGTTGTTGGACTTTTAGTATATGCCTGGACCATTGCACACCTTTCAAAAAGGTGTAATGCTGCCTGCTCGATACACTTCTACTTGACCCTTCAATTGCTGCTTTTGCTGCTCCATCAGGCACTTGCAAATCCAGTACCTCCATTGGATTGGAGTGGGGTCTGGATGCTCTATCAGTCAACACGTTCTGCAGCAGGTGGCTAACATAGACAAGGATGCTAGTGGGCTAAAGTTTGTCACTTCCTTGCCATGTCCCGGGTTCATCCGGATGTAGCCCATGACCTCTAGCATTTTTGTTTTTAATTATTATTTATTCAATTACTGGAAATTTTGAAGAGTTAAAGAGAAGCTTCCTTTGAGAGTCTGGGGTGTGATATGATTGAGGAATCATGTTTTATATGATGGAAGGAGGCCTTGTTGTTCCTCTCCTGCCGGAAGTTGAACAGCATCATGGCTATCTTGGTTTTAGATGTGGCAGTCGTAATATGGTCCACTGCATCTAAAACTATGCTCAGAAGTTTATCAGAAAGTGAGATCATTTCTTTGCTAAACAGTAAGAATTTAATGTATTCTTGAAGGCTTTCACAGTGAAGATCTGATAGTTGTGAGTTTTTTGGGCTGTTTGGCCATGTTCTGGAAGTTTTTCTTCCTGATGTTTCATGGCAAAACCTCAGGAAGAAAAACTTCCAGAACATGGCCCAACAGCCTGTACAACTCACAACAATTATTAGTAAGAATTTATTTTCACATGCATTGCCAGAACTGGCGACGAGAGAGCACCAGAGACTGTGTTATGTATTCTTCACTAATATGTATTCATAGCACAGTCTCTAGCTCCGTCTAGTAACTGGTTCTGTAATTGTCTCAGAACTGAAAATCCTTTTTCTGGATTTTTTTTCTTTTAAATTTTTTAATGTTTTCTCCCTGAGGATTCGTGAAACCACAGATATTGGTCCCATTGACATGAGGGTCCTACTGTACTTCTATCCTCAATAATTTTTCTTTGATGAATAAAATGTGGCCATATGTATATTTTGTTTCTTATTACTTACCTGAGTATTCTAGTTCTTTACATTAAACACATTTATTTTTCTTGGAGTTTTTTGACTTATTTCAGTTCTATGCCATTGGTAACTCCCAAGTCAGGAAATTCTTAGCATCTGGAGATGTATTCAGATTTGAAACAGGATTCATTCATTCATTTATTGAGAGAGTTGTCTGTGTTAAAGTCCACAGTTCCATGCCATATAGTGAAAACAAGAATACATGGCCGATGAAACTGTTTGGATGAACAGCGAAACATTTCTATCTGTCAAAAAAGAAGTCTAGTAGCCATGACTCAACTTCCAGATAAACTCACCTGGATGACTGAGAATCTTCACAGACAAGAATACATAATTTCATCCAGCACCCTTACAACTTAAAGGATTTTACATACTGCATTATTTATTTTAAGGAAGCTCCTTCAGGATATCTTTGATTAAAATTCTATTGAAATTCTATTGAATTATTGAATTATTCCATTGGTTATTCAGCCAAATGCATGGTACTGAGATTTACCAAGATGCAGTTCTACACTGGATTTTTGGATCCCTGAGGCAGTTCCTGAACTGCTTGCATTTTACTTCCTTTTCACTGATTACTGATTTGATACCATTTTTCAAATATCCAGAAGCTGAGTCATGGCAACTGGGCTTCTTGTCTTGTGAGATAGAAATGTTTCACTACTCATCAAAGTAGCTTCATCAGTCATCCTTAGAAAAACTTCTTAACTGTTAGAGCAGTGTGGCAGTGGAACCAATTACCTTAGGAGGTGGTGAGTATGATAGCGCTAGAAGCATTCAAGATAAAATTGGACAATCATTTGTCTAATCTGCTTTGATTTGGATTTCAGAATTGAGCATGGGTTTGGATTCAATGGCCTTGTAGGCTCTTTGAACTCAGTTATTCTATTCTATAACACGGACCTGTTTACCGTAATTGCCTTTTGAGTATGATCACTACTTATTCCCTTGTGTTAATAAACTTTTCAAACAATCAAAACTGTTGGTTAGTAACATCGTACTATATGTGTATTCTGTGTTGTTGATAATTTTTTCATCAACAATGGGACTATCATTTCAATCAGCAAAATCTCTAAAGAGTACAAGTAAAAAAGCAATGGTGAGAGTTAACTTTCCTTTTCTTATCTTTATGTCATCTGTTAAATCATTTTCAGCTTTCACTGCAGTTGCCAATTACACGAACACCTGTTCTGTTCAGATATTGTTTACTAACAGTTCCCTTATCTTGCTGTGATAGATTTTGTAAAAGAATATTTTAATTGCATCTCTCCCTGAGTAAATATAGTCAGGAAAGTGTTTTCCTGACTCTTAAAATTTTCTCTGAATCTAAATTAGGTTCATCTGTTTTGTTAGCAGTATTTCTTGACTTACATGAGGTGCACAAAATTTGGTTTGTCTATCAATAGCTCATTAAAGTACTTATTCCACACTGTAGTTTAATGCTTAATGTGAAGTATCAGAGAATTATTAGTATCTTATCAGCAGTAGTGAGCATTGTGGTCTTCTGAATATGCATCTCTTTCATCATTCTTTGTACATTTAAAGAGTTGTGGATTATCTCAGTGTTGTTGTTTTTCCTGTGCACCATTTGAACCAACATTTTCTTTGGGTTCCCTGGGTTTATTTGGTTGTTCCTATGTAATTCTCTGTATTTGGTATTATCTTTATTTTTTCCTAAATTTACTTTTTTCTTTTTGAGGTTGCTGTTAGTCACATCTAGTAATACTTCTGTCAATTTAGAATATTCAGTTTTTTTGAATGTTTTGTCATATTGATTTCTTCATGAATTAATCTGCTTTATACAGATAATTCAGTATACAATTGGATCACTTAGTTGTTAAATTTTTAAGCTTTTTCTGTTCTTCCCTTTTATCTTTTATTTGAAGTAAACTACAGCAACAACAAGATTATAGTCTGAATTTGTTTAAGCTCTGGAATAGGTTTTTACTGAACTTCTATTGTTTCAGTACCTTTGATTAGCATATAATTTATTTGGTCCTTAGCATACTGATGATAACATTTTGTGGAGATATCTTTTTGTGCAGTCTCATTAGTGAGAATTTGAATGGAGTATTAGTGCCTAGAAGTTTTTTCTTCATAAAATTGTAAGTTCTTGCCAGTCTTTTGTTCTTAGTCCATGTTTTGCATCATGAAAATTGTTACTTACAAATATGTGTGATGCAAGACAATATTTATAGCATATTGTTATAAAAGACGGAACACATGTTGATATTATAGTAGCTAAATAGTTTCCAAGAGAAGAGTCAGACCATTCCATAGTTGGGGGGGCAGTTGCTTTTCAGCATGATGGAGGGGCAACTCAAACTCCAAGCCTTGTCTTGTTCCCATATCAGACTGCAAATGTGTGTGCTAGTTGGTCAATTCTGCCACCTGGGGAATTAAAATGGTAGGTTTCAAATACCTTGCTGCATTTAAATTCATTAATATATTTCTAAAAAGCAAATAACCCTTGTGAGCACACCCTTGTGGTCCTTTTAATAGCCATCCATCTTCAGTTTCATGTGAACTTGTTTCCCAGTCTTGTACTTATGGAGCTGAAAGACAGGTTGTTTCGATTGTTCAGTGGACAAGAGGCAGGATGCTTCTTTGGGGTATGATTTAATTTTCTATAAAAACAAGTTACCTACGGTGCGTCTGGATGCAAAACAAAAAAAAAAAGTTATTTACATTGTTTGGTGGCACATTGTCAATTGCTAGATGAGATAGGGCTTTTATATTTCTTTTATATTTACCCATATACCTTTGAGGCACACTTTTTCTGCAGTTAAGACAAAGGAAACAATTGAATGTTCAGGTTATTTGCCCTGTACTAGTTGAGTACTCAGTCTCACCTTTAACTGCTTTTTTTGTTTTTGTGCAGGTAACAGATCAATCTGTTAAAGCATTTGCTGAACACTGTCCTGAATTGCAGTATGTTGGGTTTATGGGCTGTTCTGTTACATCTAAAGGAGTCATACATCTCACCAATGTAAGTACAGTAAAGACTTTTCCTATTCTGAGGACAATCCTATATGATTGACAACTTGAGTTATTTTCCTCATAAAAGAGAATTTATAATTAAGACAGTTTATCAAGTTAGAATAGTAGCTTCTGTTATATGCTGTCAAGTCTCTTCCAACTTACAGTGACCTTAACGGGTTAAGAAGAGGAAGAAATGTTTTCCCCTCTAAATAGTTGCAAGTGATGAGATTACCATAGTTGTGTGGTGCAAAGTTGCACAACTAAATTATGGCAATTGTTGCATTAAGGAAATGTGGAAAAGAGCTATTGTATTAATTGAAGAAGAGGAGAAAGATGTTAATATAGATTAACATGACAATTATATGTGGAGAACTATCAGGAATTTTGCTTGTACAGCTAGCTGATTTTCCCTGACAGATCTCCCTTTAACCAAATGTGCATAGATATTCTAGAATAGCGATGGGGGATTCTAGAATGGCATGGCATGCCATGTCATGGGATAAGCAAACTACACTGGTACCTCTAGTTATGAAATTAATCTGTTCAAAATGCATTTTAAGTCAAAATATTCTTAAGTTGAAACAGAGTTTCTCATAGAAATGCATTGGAAATGGATTAATACGTTCCAAGTGGGAAATAACCCCCAATGAAAATAATACTAGCAGGCATGCAAATGACAGAAGCTCATCTCCCTACCTTTAAACTGCTTGAGAAATCCACTCGAGTTCCAAAAAGTCCCCAAAACAGTGCTAAATATATCCAAAACGGGCAATTTGAAAAGGTTTTTAAAAAAGAACCCTCGGTTCTCAGCTTTCCTGTTCAAAATGGCTCCTTCTTCTTCCTAATTGCAGCACTGGAGTTGGGTGGCCACAAGATGGCAGTTTTGCTATTGCAAATAAGCAGGAACTATTTTGAAAAGGAATAGTTTCTTTCCATTTCCCTTTCGTAACTCGAAAAAAACAGGCTTTTTTGTAACTTGATTTTTTCGTATACCCACGGATTTCTATTTTTAAGTCAATTTTTTCTTAAGTCAAGGTACCACTGTATAGTGATAGGGTAGCAGTTTATAATTCTGGAAAGGTCATCTTATCTTTTTTGTTTGCACTTTTAAAATGTATAATTACAATATAGAAACAGACACAAAATGACATTCGCGCGCACACACACACACATACTAACTATAACAGAACAAAACAATCTTCCTAACAAATCTCGTGCCACCCACCTCCTACTTAGGACTTAATCCATGCTTAGAATCCTTATAATATCAACCTTCCCATTTCTGAGGTCTTTTTATCTGAGCAGAATATATTTATGTGCAAAGGAGATGCTTGAATCCAACTATGTATCAGTATTGAAATGTTGTCTATCAAGGAAAGATTAGATACAATTTTTTTTTCCTAGAAAATTCTCGATTTGAATTTTAAAATTAAATTAAATTTGTATGCCCTAAATTGACCAGTATTTTTTATTTATTTTATTTGTATTTATTTATTTTCCAGTTTTCTCTCTATTTACAAACATATATATCCTGTCCAAGTGCATGATAGTTCACTTATATTTGGATGTAGTCATATGACAGTGATGGTGAACCTTTCAGAGACCGAGTGCCCAAACTGTGATTCAAAACCCACTAAGTTTTCGCAAAGTGCCAATACAGCAATTTAACCTGAATACAGGTGGCTGTGAAGGGGTGATGTTGGGTGCCCATAGAAAGGGCTCCGAGTGCTACCTTTGGCACCCATGCTATACGTCAGGGGTGCCCAAACTTTTTGTAAGGAGGGCCAGATTTGGTGGCTGTGAATGTGTCAGGGGCCGGTTGGTCCCCAACCCTGCCACCCCACTGCAAGCCCCACCCACTTTCTTTTAAAAAAACATGGGGTGAAGGAGGGGGAGGAGGGGTGGGCCAGCCAGCCGCGGGCCACTTAGAATGGCCTGGCGGGCCAGATTTGGCCCCCAGGCCGGACTTTGGGCGGGCCTGCTATAGGTTCACCAACAGTATCATATGATATCAGTTCATTGCAGCTTTGAGTTTAACATGTCCATAGGGATGACTGTTTGTTTTGGAAGCAGTAGTAACACAATGACTTCTAAGCTGTAAACGTGGGGAGGAGTCCAAATGCAGAATTTTTTTCCAATTTTTCTGAAAATTGGGTTGGAAACCCTTTGTACGTGTTATGGATTCATTAGCTGATTAGAGTGGGACACATTGAGCCTAGAATATTGAACCTTTTCACATTATTCTAATTTTCTGAGATTGTGGATTTGGGGTTTTCTTAAGCTGAACGTCAGAATCATCACAATTATACAATTATATATTGACATATCTTGCTTTGCATGTAATGAGTCTATCTCATATATTAGTTTCACCCTTTGAGTTGACTTATGAAATAAATGAACATTTGCACAATATTGTAATTTTTCAAGTTTTACCTGCATGTTTGAGGCAATGTACAGTGAAAATGTAGTGCTTTTCACAAGCTGAATCAATGGTTGATCTTCATATGCTCTTGGTAGTATTTAAAAATGGTGTTCTGGTTAATCATGTTGTTTTGTCAGCTGATCTTTCCCCAATCTGCTTAGAGCATGATGGTCTTTCAGTAACATTGTGGCTGCATTTATGGTGATAGTGAGGAATCATTGTAGGAGTAACTGTTGAAAATTAAATGGGGAGCAGCACTCACCAAATGGTGGTTTGCAGCTGCTGTTTTAGAAGTACTTGTTTAAATTCATTAAATGTTTTCTGTCTCTGTCTCAAAACACAATACACTTTATAGGACACTTGAATTCAGTATGAGCAGAGAACGCTCTTTTAGCAAACCCCTCATGAGTAGTAGAAATCGTGATCTCATTCCTCTTCTCTTTTTTGAAGAGCATGTCTACTCAGTGATTTAAAATAGTTCAAGTAGTAAATCATTTTCTGGATGAAATTTACTCTCAAATGATTAACAACATGCACATATTTGTTAGCAATTAATGCTGTTTCTTTGAATGGATTCTATCTTACATTGCTAATAACCTAATTCTAATTTACAGAGATATTCTGTTCTTATTTTAGGAGAAGGGCAAAAGGCGAGTTAAAAATAATTTAAATAAAATAAAATAATGCACTGTCTTTTTGTAAGAAAGGCCCATCTTGTTCTTGTTCAGTTATTCAGTCGTGTTTGACTCTTCGTGATCCCATGGACCACAGCACGCCAGGCCCTTCTATCTTCCATTACCTCCCGGAGTTTGGTCAAATCCATGTTGGTTGCATCGATAACACCATCCAACTATCTCATTCTCTGCTGTCCCCTTTTCCTTTTGCCTTCAGTCTTTCTCAACATCCGGGATTTCTCCAAGGACTCCTCTCTCCTCATGAGGTGGCTAAAGTATTGGAGCCTCACCTTCAAAATCTGTCCTTCCAATGAACATCCAGGGTTGATTTCTTTCAGGATGGATAGGTTTGATCTCCTTCCATTCCAGGGGGACTCTCGAGACTCTCTTCCAGCACCACAGCTCAAAAGTGTCAATTCTGCACCAATCAGCCTTTATAGATACACGTACTGTAATTGCAGAATGACTGTTTTCCTATTAAGATTGCCAAACTAGAATTCTCAAATTTACTTCAGTAGTATTTGTAACACTTATGCACAACTATATACAGTGGTACCTTGTATAAAGGAATTAATTTGTTCCAAATGAAATTATGTTAAGCAAATTTTACTTTATACAAATTTCCCATAGGAATGCATTGAAAACAGTAACCCTAATCACGACCATTTTATGTTGTACGGATTTGCCCCATAGACAAGTCTGTTAAGCAAATTTCTCCTATCTCCAGAATTTTTATGTTACATAGATTTTATGTTATACAAACCCTTTGTTATACGAGGGTCCATTGTAAGTAGAAATGAACAGTTAAAGCCAAGGTATCATGTTGCCAGGAAAAGCACAAATACTACCTTTGAGTATTAATATGGTGGGGGCAGAAAAGTAGAAACACTGGTGCATCTGAAGACAAAGTCATTCTGTAGTTCAGCCAAGAGAATTTCCATATTTTTCTCTTGAATAATCCATCACAGTTCGCACCAGGACTAAAATTCCCCAATTTCACATTCCAGAAACTCTGACAAGGATAGGACATCATAAAGTGGATTAACACTGTTCCACATTTTATCATATATCCTTTAATGGACTGTTTTTATTATTTCCTTTTTGTGTGGTGGGTTTGTTTGGTATCAATTTATCTGTGCCCATACAATGTCCTTTCATACTGTTTCCAAAGTAATTCTTTATTCCGGACTCTTGAGTGGTTTGGTTCTTTGGAAAAAGCTAGTTTTCCAGTTTGAGTACTGTCTGCTTTGATGTAAAACCTTGAGTTCCATGTTACTTCCTTGAGCTGGTTGCCCATGGCTGTGAGAACTACTGTACTCAAACAATTTTAAATACTGTAGACTGTTTGCCCATATATGTTGTAAGAGAATTAGTACTAGTCTAAAAGGAAGGATCTATAATAAAACAGTAATTTGTACTGCATAGGTCAAAAAAAGTTGCTTCTGTACTTTACTTCCCTACTTTGGAAATTTTTGTGCCCATAGAAAATTAGCATGACAGAGTGAATACATCTCCTCCTTTTCATTTGCACAGAACTTTGTAGTTGGTGTGCATTCAAGCATGCCTTTTCTACTTGGATTCTGATCTTGAATAGCCCCAGGAGGGCTGCATCACATATTTCTCTGAATGCTAATTTGAGTTCTTAGATTATAGAGACTGGGTAAAGTAATAAGGTATCTATAGGCTATTTGGACATGTAGATTAAATATATAAATAAAGACCAGGATTCTTAGTGTAGTTTACTTAATATATGTAAAATGTTATTTTTGTTTTATTGTTTTAACTTTACTTGTACACCGCCTGGAGTTCTCTGAATTAAACTTGTCAGTATATAAGTCCATAAATAAATAAATAAAAATATTTTAGATATACAGATAAGGTTCAACCCTTTGCTACTGTGGAAAGATGTTTGTCCCTAGTCTTCAGAGAATGTCTGAAACAAAAGGTATTTTCCCCATCTGCAGCTTGAATTATTACTTCTTATATTGCATTATTAAGGATATTAGTAATAGAATGATCTTGGAACTTTAGAGAAGATTTTCTGCAGAAAGGTCAAAAAGGAGCTCTTTCTCTATGACTTTTTCAAAGAAGTTGATGAATTAATTCAATGAGAAATGAAATGTGGGGGTCTCAATAAAGTTCTGATAGTTCTTGATGAAAAAGTTGTCACTGTGTTCTCAGTCATCCAAGAGAGACAAGGAATAATTCATGCCAGTAAGAGAACAGGGAGGCCTAGAACTCACAGTGTGCCCAGCAATGTCAACAAGTTCAACAGAAAATCAGAGCTGATTTCTGAACAGTATGAGATAGTTAAAATTATAATTTACCCATGTGCATTTTGGATCAGCATGTTACTAATAGAAACAGCTGATTTGTGTAGTCACCCTGGCTGTACCATCTTAATTCTTGATGCCCCCTTTAAGTCCCCTATCACAACAAATTTAATCCAGATTTTGTATGGCCTTCTGCTGGGTGAGCAGACCATCATTGTAGCCTTGCAAAAAATTCTACGTTTTTCCTCAGGTATCTTGCTATTTCATTTCTTGAGATGCTACTGATTTACAATGGTACCTTGAATTACAAAATTAATCCATTCTGAATGCATTTTTCAACTCAAATTTATCTCAAAAATTCCCATAGGAATGCGTTGGAAATGGATGAATTCATTCCAAATGGGAAATCACCCCTCCCAGAAAGCAAAAGGCACAGTTAACAGGCAAACAAACAACAGAAGATAAGCAACCTACCTTATAACAACTTGAGAAAACCACCAAAGGTCCCCAAAAGTCCCCAAAACGGTGCCATATATTTCCACAACGGGGCACTTTGTGCAAGTCATTGAAAAACATAAGCCCTAGTTCTCAGTTTCCGTTTTCAAAATGGCCCCTTCTACTTCCCAGTTGCAGCACTGTAGTAGGCTGGCCACAAGATGACAATATTGCTATTGCAAACAAGCAGGAGCCATTTTGAAAAGGAATCTTTTCTTTTCTCTTTTCTAACTACCCCCCCAATCCAGGCTTTTTTTCTTAACTCAAAAATTTCCTATACTGTGGTTTTCTATTTGTGACTCAATTTTTTCATAACTCGGGGCATATGTAAATCAAGGCACCACTGTATTATGGTTCCCACAGAGATTGGGCTGAATGTGACTTAATGGTCTTGCAAAATTACTTAGTTTTGAGGTTGTCTGTTCAGGTTATCATTCTAAATGATTCCCCTAGCACATTGCTATCTGTAGTCCATCTGGGGACCCGTGTTTGAGAACCACTGCCCTAGAGTGCCTTGTGTTCCCCTGCTCCTGCTCCATGCTGGATTCTAGGAAGGGGTTCTGCTGTGCTGAGTAAGTATTATCTGATTTTGAGTGTTGAATTATTAAATGCAGTAGTCATGTTTTCTATTAGTGATAGTATCTAGACTTCTATAAAAGAGTTTGAATCTGCACAGATGGAGTTGTATTTAAACTTTCCAGTTTGTAGTATATACTTTTATTTGAAGTTGCCTATGTACCTTACTGAGTTGGGTACTTGGCTGTGGAGGTAGAAGTTAGGAATTCAGTTTCTCACTATTTGTCTTGGAAGGAAGAGAGCTGTGTAGCCTTGAGCAAACTGCACAGTCCGAAAGCACCCCCGGATGAAGGGAATGGTAAACTCAGTGCTGTATTCTCTCTACTTAGAGTTGCCCTTATGGTATAGTGTTGTTTCTATTGCTGCTGCAGCTGTTGTTTTCGTCTTTTTGAAACACACACATGTACACACACACACACACACACACACACACACAACCTGAAGGGAGCCCATTATGTGACGCTTTTCTTAATAATTAAGTCTTTGAAATACCTAGAGAACTTGCCAAAAACCAGCCATGAGAATTGTTTTTGTGTAGGTCAGAGGAGGGATCACCTGATGAGAAAAAAGATTAAGGTTCTGAGTTTTCCTTTATTTAAATCTGTTTGTGATTGATAGTGAGTGCAAGGAGTCTTGTAAACCATTCTGAAATTGGTGCCATCAATTTCACTGGTCTTTGATATATAAACTTGCCATCCTTTCTTCCTACTCACAATACAAGCACAATATTCCATGGTGATATCAGATGATTTTATAGCATTTTGAATCACAGATATAAAAGTAGTACCACATTTGTAAATCAGAGGGTTTTTT
>JAHTLZ010000237.1:55194043-55219071 GCA_023846285.1 Phrynocephalus versicolor
ATCTATCTATCTATCTATCTATCTATCTATCTATCTATCTATCTATCATCTATCTATCTATCTATCTATCTATCTATCTGTCCCCCTTAGTTGGAACTGCACTACCCGGGGTAGTTTACAAAATGGTTTTCTCCTTCCTTTTTGTAATATACTTTGTCCCTCACTTGTTGATAGCAGGAGCCTTGTGGCACAGTGGTTTAATGCCTGTACTGTAGGTAAAACTGTGCTCACAGCCTGGGATTCAATCTCAGGTAGCCGGCTCATGGTTGACTCAGCCTTCCATCCTTCTGGGGTCAGTAAAATGAGTACCCAACTTGCTGGGGGGGGGCAGTGTGTAGCCTGCATACAGTAATTAAACTGTAAACTGCCCAGAGACTACTTGGTGGTATGGGACGGTATATAAGCAGAATACTTTTCTTTTAAAATGGTCATAACTTAACAATATTTAAAGATACAGCTTTGAAGTGCAAATGTGAAACATAATACAGTGTTCTTGAGTGTATATGCATGGAGTTGCTAAACAAGGTAGTGTATCTAGTTAGATAAATAATAGTATTTTCTGATTGGTACTTTGAATCATATGAGAAAGAGCCAAAAAGAATTGCATTTAGCCTGATACATGAGCAGTGTACAAATGGATGAGGTCACAAGCAAGATGAACCATTTTTCATTTGATGCGCAAAGTAAACAAATTTGTTGTAATTGTAAAAGGGTAGTAGCAAATCTTCCTTCTCTCTTCCTTCTTTTTAAATAAGGAGTTGGTTAATTACATAGTGCTGGCTAACTTGATAAAATATTGCATTTTTCTTTAGTTTCATTATCTACTGCTAGTTTGGAAAATGTTTCTTATTAGTTGAAAGCATATCTTAAAATTGCCATGCCTTAACTCTTCTATAACCTCACCCAGATGATTCAGAACCTCCCAAGACATGAAACTTAAAATTGTTAAAATTCCCTGCTTTTAGGGGAACTCCAATATAAGCTTGTTTAAAGTCTGAAATCAAGGAGGTTTCATTTGGTTCTAAAATTGGAAACCCCAGGAAGGGCTACTAAAGAAGCTAGGATTTACAAATCAGTTGGAAGTTAAAAGAATTTAATATTGTTTGTTCCAGTGGTTCCACTCAAGGTTCCCTATAGGGTCTAGGCCAGTGATGGTGAAACTTTTAGAGAGCAAGTGCCCAAACTGTGATTTAAAACCCACTAATTTTTCGCAAAGTGCCAATACAGCAATTTAACTTGAATACAGGTGACTGTGAAGGGTGCCCACAGAAAGGACTCCAAATACCATCTTTGGCACCCATGCCATAGGTTCACCAACACTGGTCTAGGCTGTGTGGTTGTGCATGCCCGTGGCACTGTCCATGTAGGGGTTTTTCATCCCTATGCACACATCATGACAGCCCCCCCCCCAGTTGCAACGGAATCCACAAGGAAAAGTTGCTTATGCATGTGCACCTGTGGTGCATGCATCCCCACACCTAGTGGGAACAAAATTACAGGGCACATTGGTTCCAATTAATTAATTGGAAGATGTCTTTGAGGAAGTAACATGACAAAACAGTTGTACTTGTGCAGATATTTCTAAGATGATAGCAATATCCTATTGTCCTGTATGAAATGTACAAGATGGTAGAGCTCTATTGGTGCCTGGAGGTAAATTGTGCTATCCCAAAATGAAGCTGATGCCCTGTTGTATTTCTTGATGTCTGGGTCCCATCCAAGCTCTGTCACGCCCGTTGATTATCATGCCACTCTTCAACATCAATTTTGCCTTATTTGTGCCAAGAATAGCGAAAAGGTTTAAGCCTTTCCCTACATGGATAAGTCTTTATTTTCCCTGCCCGGCACACCTTCCCATTGGGAAATATGAACAAGGTAAGGGCAGTATCACATATCTCAAATCAAAGATCAGAGGGATTTTCCTGTGCCTTATTAGTTTTCTGTCTTGATGTTTGGCTTGACATCTTGCTTAGATAAGAAATAATAGAAGGATATATACCCTTTTGCTTGTATGGGAATCATGAACAAAGTGCAGGATAGTTAACAGTCCACTGGTATCTCTCATCTAAGAGATTCTTCCCATCCCTGTTCCCCCTTGGTAACATGATTAGATACAATAGTGGGTTTCCACCAGGTGGTGTTTGCCTTTCTAGTTGGAGTGCAAGGAACATGGTGGCCAAGCATCCGCAAGTCCAGGTAGTGGGGCTTTGAAGAAGGTAATGGGTATGCCTGTAAGCTTACCACTTATGCAAAAGCAAACTACAGTGCATCCCAATCTTAATGTTTTTAAAGTTGAAAGATTAAAACCTGTCATTGTCACATCATTATCATTGTCAACCACCTGTTTATTTTGATAATTAGAGGCAAAGGTAAGCATTTAGGCAAAAATATTTTTCAGAAGAAAATAGTATTTCCAAGTATTGCTACTGTAATTGCTGTTATGTCAAGTCAGAAATACTATAAGATGACAAAAAGCTGCTTTATACTAAGTTAATTTGTCAGTCAATTCCATTTCATATTATATAGTCTGACTAACAGTGTCTTTTCACAATTTCCATGTGGAGTCTTTCCCAGTCATTTCTGGCAAACACAGGGGTTGAATCAGGAACCTTTTGTAAAAACTACTGGATGTTTTTTATTCTTGTTTTGTTTCTTCTTAGGAGGAAATCTTTAGCTCAGCAGATGTGATCGGGGTGTAGGTAACTTAATCCTAGCCTAGATCAATGGTGGTGAGCCTGCAGCACTCCAGATGTTTTGGACCACAACTCCCAGAATTTCAAGCCTGTATTGCCAGTGACAAAGGACTGTGGGAGTTGTGGTCCAAAACATCTGGAGTGCCGAAGGTTCGCCATCACTGGCCTGGATGGTTACACCAAGTGATTGGTTGCTTTGTCAAAAAGGATTTGGTCTGGGAAACTCTCTTGAGCTGGCATTTGGGAAATTGTTAGAGCTTCAATGATAGGAGGAGGGAAGTGACATGACAGTATCAACTGGATTTAGTTTGTAATTACCAGTGGTTGGTAAAGCTGTACATTTTTCACTGTGTAACTTAAAGTTAATTTGCTTCTTAAATTCATCTTAAATAGTTACATCATTCTATAGTGTTGCATTGTATGTATAGGTGAACTGCAGTTCTTCCTGACTGAAAGAGCTTTCATGAAGAAAGTACTTCCTACTCTCTGAGGCTTAATATGCATTATATATTTTGCATTTAAATTTGTGTCTCCACGTAGGTAGTTGAAAGAAAGAATTATTGATGATATGGAGATAGGTGGTGATGTTCAGGAATGAAAAGTAAGAAACTGAACTAATGATAACGTTTGCTTACTATTTAATTAAGGGTTTGTGAGAAATCTTGTCTTCCTTTTGATTCACTGACACGATAATGAGGTTGCTTATGTGGGATTCATTTTGATGCCTCACTTCAACTTTGACAATCCCAAGTTTCTCATTTATTTGCTAAATCTCTGTAAAAAAAAGTCATTCTTTCAAGAGGAGATTCTTTGATAGCCTGTATGTTACTTAGCATAGTTCTCAGGAAAATACTTTTGTGGCAGCCAAGCCAGCAATGAGTTTTAAAATAATTGCTAAAATTTCAGTTGTGTGAAGTTCACACAAGCATATGTCTTCTTTCATAAAATTTCACAGTAGTCTTTAGGATATATGGATCTGTTTATTTGGTTGTGTCTGTTACACCCAGGGTGGACTGTATTAATCCTATAAAACTCCGTCGTATGTCACAGTACCCAATTCTGCTTTTCAGAAATGCAGCCTGAAACAGTGTAGTAAGGTTTATTCAAGTTCAAATGTGAAATATTTATTCACTGTACAGCATACTGCAACATATTGAGTTCTGGATAATGAAAATAAATTGAGGATGGTATGATAGACTGAACTGTAAAATGCTTCTGATAGTCCAGTAAAACCAATGCTTGAAATAACTTGATGTGTTTAATATTAATAGCTTTTTTGTAGTGAAGGATTTGCATAGCTCACTGTATTTTATTTTTTGATGTCTTACTGGGGGAGTGAAACATACAAGAAGTGTAGAGGACTGCTTTTTTAATACTAATGAGTACAGTGCTCTTTCTCCACAAGAGAGCCTGCAATATAAAATCCTATTTCTTAAGCTCAGTTTTCCTCCTTTTACTTTAAGGAGGGAATCCTTTTACTGATGTTCAGCTGAAAAATAAATATTTTTAATTGTTATAATTCCGGTATGTTGCTTTGTAGCTTTAATTCTGTTTTCAGTAATTATCACTAATTGTCTACTTATTCCAGAAATGAAATGAATCCACTCAAATTCGTTTTCTTTCTCCTCCAACAACAGAATTTAAAAGTGGATTGTTACCAATAAATAGTTACTTGCATTTAGTTTCTTTGTCAAACAGCTAACAACATGCCATCACAATTGTTCACTCCCTATGAGGGGCAACATTATTATTATTTTTCCTTTTACAATTAGAGTGGATATGTAAACCCTCTTGACTCCACCAATGCTTCATACTGTATGCTGGCTTGTGTTGAGTGTCATGATTTGTTTTATTTTTCAAGTGATAGTCTGTGTTACATGTTGTGCATTGTGTTGTTGTTTCATACTCTGTCACAGTGGTTGCGGTGAAATTGAAGTGGACAAGGAGAGGATGAAAGCTGGATTTTTAAATTTTGGAAGAAATAGGACTTCATCATGACTATTCTGACTTCTCAAATTACAATTCAGTTTCCAACTATTTTTTTGCCAATATTTACTTATTGTGCTTCTTTTCCCTTTTTTTCTGCCATGATTTACAGCTATAACTAGCTCTAACTCATCTGTACTTTTTGTTTCCATGCTTTTCATAACAATAGTTTTAGTTAGGTAATTGTCTTCAGATAAGAGAAAATCATCAATTGTGTTTTACAACACAACAACCTGTTATGTGCTAGTATATGCATTCATTTTCTTTCTTCAGTTGTTGCTGACCTCTGCTGTGTCTAGCTTGTCATACATATGCTTGTGTTTTGCTGCTGTGAGTTTAAGCAGTTTGCTTTAATAAAAGAGCCATTGATGATACTTCATGTTTTATTAAAAGCCATTTTGTTTTAAAACATCTGTGGCTTCAAGACAAGTGTGGGTAGTGAAAATTAATTTATTTTTACCTAAAGCGAAGAGATGTTCATGCACGATAGCTTTGAATTATTTTTAATGGGTGCAGAAAACTAGTTTTTGATCAGGATGAGCAAACATGTTTCACAGATGCTGGGCAATAAAAAGGATCCTTAACATACTTTATTTTTAAATGGCTTATTAGAGCAGCCTAAACTACCCCGAATGTCTTGGCAGGTGTTTAAATTCTTCTAAATATGCATATAGCATGTACAGCATTTTGGTAAATAAAATTTTAGAAGCAGTTTTGTTGCTTCACATCTGGAGACAGTGGGAAATGGTTATAAAACTGGTAGGAAATCTTTCAAATGTTTGCAAATATTAGTCTCTTGTTTTCTTTAGCAATTTCTGAAGCATTTATTTAAAATAATGACTTCCAGACAAAATTAAATGGGGAGGTTTGCAGCTGTGGTGTCGTGTAGAATTCTTCTGTTCCATTCTAAAATTTTCTGTAAAGATTTTGTAAAGAATATTGAATGTGATGTTCTAATATTGCATTGTGCGCACAAATGCTTGGCAAATGTTGGAGCATGGTCTGAAGGCACAAAAAATAGTGTCTTTGCTGAAGCTGAACAGTTCTGGATATGATCAGAGCTTTCATAGAAGGAGACAACAGTGCCTATGTGCTGTAGTGTATTTATTTATTGAACTTCTACCCTGCTGATCTAGTGGTAAGCCTCTACTTTGGGCAGCTTACTACAGAAATAAGCATAAAACAAGCACTAAGCATACATTAAAAGAACAAACACACACACCAAATACATCTAAAAAAGAACCACCTAACACCCAGGATGATGACATCTGCATCTGTAATGCTTTGTTATTGAATATGAGAAAAAAACTTTTTGTGCCCTCTGTGGTTTTAAGTGATAAATAGAAAAAAATATTGTTGTACTGAATGGAAACTGTATCCTTCAACATGTTCTATGGCAGGCTTGATGTTAGCTGCGCCAACTAGACATGGGCACGGAGCGGCGAAATTCTCGTTTCCATTTTCGGTTATCGTTATCATTACGTAACGGGTAACAGTAACGAGAATTACTCCGCTCCAGCTTGAACTCGACCCGAAAAAAGGAAAATTGGCTCTGGTTTATCGTTGTCGTTCCTGGCATCGCGGGAACCCGCGATGCCATTGCCAACAAGCAGCACAGAAAAAAAGTTTTAAAAAGTAAAAAAAAAAAAAAACCCCGATTCCTGGCCAAAAAGGCAGGCGAAAATATGCCTGCCTGAGTGAGGGCACCTACCAGAGGGGTGGTTTCTGGGGGGGGGTCCCCAGCCTTCCCCCCTCCTTTCCTGGGCTGTCTCTATGCCATGTGGTGGTGGTGGGGAGATCCAAAATGGTGACCACAATATTTATTTTTAAATCGTGGTCCAAAAACCCACCAAAGCACAACAGAAACATTTGAAAATTAGTTATTTTAAATGCCTGAATTTTTATAGTAGCAGCAATGGGATTTTCTTGCAATAAAACGTCTCCATTGATATTATTTTATTTTATTTTTATTTTTATTTTTTTACACCTGCACAATGATGGGCTGGCCATGGGATGTGACCATGCAAATTTTTGGAGCCATTCCACCAATCGCATGGCCAGGTTTTGACTGAGACTTCTGGATGTGCCAGAGGGCATAAAAAGCCCACTAACCCTAACCCCAACCCTAAGCATAACCTGTACGCCAGTACACTTCCCTTCTTAATGAGTCAGAGGCACCCAGAGAGGTGCCTCTGCCACTTACCCCAACCCTAATATTATATATTGTATGGTACGCGCTAATCGCTAATCGCTTCCCTTCTTAGTGGGTCAGACTAGAGGCACCCAGAGAGGTGCCTCCCAGAGCCCACTTACCCCAACCCCAACCCCAACCCCAACCCCAACCCTAAATGACAAACGACAGACAGAAACGACAATTTTTTGAAAATTTGTGCGACAAATGGAAACGACCCGAAACGGACCGGTTCCGACAAATGACAACTCAAAACGTCATTTTTTTCTGGTCGTGCCCATCTCTAGCGCCAACTATTCTTGGTATTGCATGTTATTGGGCAACAGTTGTCTGCTGCATTTATTAATTGTGTCTCCCTGCCTAATATACTTCATATAGGGTACTTCTCAGGAGTCACTCAGAGCCTTACAGCTCCCAGCAAGCTCACTGCCTCCCAGTCACTTCCTCCTTCTTTATGAATATTATTCACATCTGAGAAGGATACTTTATTTCTCAGCTGTAAGTGTTTAAAGCACCTGAGAGGACTTAGATTTTTTGACTACAGCTCCCAGAATTCTGTCTGGGGGATTTATTGCAGCCTTCTGGAAGCTGTAGTCTAAAGATGTGGAAGTCCTATGCCTGTTTCATTTTACTAGAAGGAGTTTTGACAGTGAACATCATGTCAGTACGTCAGAATTAACAGGTTATTTTCCAAGGCCTGCTCGCTATGCATACTAGATACCATATAAATAGAGGTAAAGTAGAGGGGATTGTTATTACCCTGTAATTTCTTGTGGTTGCTTTCAAAAATGTAAAATGGTGCATGACTACTGTAGGTATTCTGACAAATGGTACTAATACAAATTGCAAATATGGTGATAATGAGGACTCTACAAATTGATGACCAATGTGTGACATTGGTAAAAAGTAAAACTGAATAATGTACTCATCTGAGATTGCTAAATATATGCCAGATGTGTCTGCTTTGCTCCCTCTTCTGTTGCTACGGTGTATGGGTATTGCTGTTTCCTGCTTTTTCTTTTTCTTTTTAAGTCATCTTGTGAGATCTTTTTGATCTTGGACTGGCAGTCACAACTGCATTTATTACAAGCATGCATACTGATAAAACCTCACAGAACAGACTTTTCAGTCAAAGCAGTGGCCAAATGTTTGAAGTAAAAATGGCCAGAACTGTAGATGAAAGAGGGAAACTAAAAGAAAAAAGACACCTGGAAAACAATTTCAAGTTCATTATGGAAATAATGAAATATTTGGAAGCACCTTACAGATTTTTTTTAAGTTGGCAACAGCTTTCATGAACTGCAGCCCATTACATTGGGTGCATCAGATATTTTTCATCGATGGATTAAACCCTAAAACTCTTTAATTAATTATTATATGAAATAATGCAAACATAAATGTGTATAAAATATATGGAAAAGAGAAGGCAGTCAAGTTTATTCTGAAAGCTTCAAAACTAGGCAAAAGTCCATCAAAGCAATATATTCATCGTTTGTTCAAAATGCCTGGATTGCATTTTAAATATATTCTGCAAAACATATAAACAGAAACCAAAAACCACAGGGCATCTTAAATCCTATATGTTATATTTCAGTGTGAGCTTTCACAGATATAACCATATATTTTAAAATATAGTTTAAGTCTGTAGGAAAGGGGGTTTAAAAAGGCAAAGGTTTTCCCCACACATGTGTGCTAGCCATGTCCTACTCTAGGGTTATGCTGATCTCTGTTTTTAAGCCATAGAACCAGTGTTGTGCAAGTCCATGGCCGTGTGGCCAGCATGGCTGAACACATTTCTGCGCACTTCGGAACACTTTTCACCTTCCCGCTTTTTACAGCGGTACCTATTTATCTACTTGCATTTACATGTTTTCAAACTGCTAGGTTGGCAGGAGCTGGGGTTAACAACAGGAGCTCACTCTGCTGCATGGCACCCGGGATTAGAACCGCCGAGCTGCTGACTTTACAACCAACAGTTCCAGCACTCTAGCCCAAATTGTGGGAGGAGGGATTGGTGAACAAGACCTTGAGCTCCACACAGTTAAAATGCAACAATGTGCTGTTTATTTTTAAAGTGAAATGAACACAAGGATGATGTAAAACATAGTCCCAGCCTGAATTCTGTAACTGTGGGGATCCTGGTGGGCTAGACAAGAATTATCTTTCTGCAGAGTGCTCAGCAAATAACTTGTGGAGAACTTCGTAAGACTTTGGTTCCAAGTGCCCTAAAGCAGGAAACAATCAATCACACATCCCCAAAAGCATAGCTGGAAACAGTGTGTGAGCTTGGTGATTGCAGCAGGGGTGGGGTGGGGTGGATAACATTTCTACCACTAATTGGTGAAAGTCTTTTCTCCAGATCTTGAAGCTCATGGAAAGGAGCTAAAATCATTCATTGTTGTCTAACTGTTAAAATGTATGATAAATGAAGCCAAGTAAATAGTGAAAATATGAGAAAGGTGATTAATTCTGACAATATTCTTGTAAGAAACTTGAGATGATAAATATCTCCTGTGATTAGTTATTTGGTGCAGGGAATTTAGCATCAACCTTCACTGATTTATGAATTGTGACATAACAGTTTTTTGAAGATAGGTGTGTAGACGTTAAATCAAAGCTCAATTGGATTAATAGAAAATGAGCTCAAATGGAGTAATTGAAAATGGCAGACCTGACTTAAATATAAATTTTAGTTTTATGTACATTTACTTGAATATATTTGAAGTATCCTTAGAAATCTGCATGACTTCTGACTGCATATTCTTTTCTTTGTTAGTGCTTACAGATATTACCATAAATATCAATATGATAGTCCATAGCAAGACCAGAACTTAAGTACACAGTAGAAACCAGAATGTGGAACATTATTTTTTAAAAGTAATGTGTTAGCATCACTCTGTACACAAACATGTGTACAGAGCAAAAGCATTTGTAGTTCCTTGTCACATGATAATATCTTAAAGAAGCCTCGTGGTGCAATGGTTAAACTGCTGTACTGCTGCCGAAACTTTTTTCACAACCTGGAGTTCAATTACAGGTAGACAGCTCAAGGTTCACTCAGCCTTCCATCCTTCTGTGGTTGGTAAAATGAGTACCCAGCTTGCTTGGGGGGGGGCAGTGGGGTGTGTGTAGTCTTCATGGTTACTTGTAAACCACACAGAGAATACTTTAAGTCCTGTCGGGCAGTATATAAGCAGCACATCTTTTTATTATTAGCATATTCCTCTTTTAGGACTTTTATTACTGCCAAATAATTCCTTCAAAATAGAAAATTTCCCCTCCCCCATCTTATCAAATGATCCAACAAAACGCATCCATGTATTATGCTGAAAACAGTGAAGACATTGCAGTTTGCGACTTCGGTCTGCAAACTATCTCTTGATCTCAAAAAGTGCCATGTTCATCGGTACCATTACTTGCTTTATGTTATTTCCGTGTTCTAATGAAAGCACAGTCCACTATAAAATAATTGTGACCTTACAATTGTAAAGTGATTGAAAAAGGCATTATAATGATATATAATGGCTGTGAAGATTCTCAGTCATCTAGGTGAGGTTATCTGGAAGTTGAGTCATGGCAACTGGACTACTTTTCTTGAGAGTTCGAAACGTTGCACTGCTCATCCAAGCAGCTTCATCAGTCTGAGGGAAGTTAGTGGTGAGACCTCCAATTTATAGTTCACTTCAATTTCACATCACCTGGTCTGAATACGCTCATCAGGTGGACAGTGTCCTGAATAGACTTGTTAGATTACAATAGCCTAGGATATGTGAAAGTCCCATCCATGCCACTCTTCCCAATATCCATTAAGTATGGGTTGTTAGCTGTGGCCTTGACGGTGGAGGTGTGAAGTGCTTCTGATTTGTTTGGGCATGGTTGAAAGAGCAGCTTAATGAGTAGTGGACAGATTGTGCCTGCGTCCCCCACCCCTGTTGAGAGAGGGGTTTTCAGTACTCACATGAATGGCTTCCCTGACCCCTCTCTCAAACCAGCTATCATCTCTGTCTAATATCTGTATATCCTCATCTTTGAATGAGTACCCTCTGTCCTTCACTAGGAGGTTCACTGCTGTTTCTGGTCCTGAGCTGTTGCCCCTCCTGTGCTGGGCCATCCTCCTGCTTAATGACTGTGTAGTTTCTCCAGTATAGACACTACTCGCTGCTTTGGACCGCATATGCTATATTTCTCCCCTTGTGCTTCGGTGTTGGGTCCTTTGAGATATAATGTATATTCTAATTATTTTATTCTTTCACATTGTCTAGACTTTATTGTGTAGCTTGCCTGGATGTTGAATTTACAAAAGATAGAAAAAACCACTGATGGTTATGGTGATGATTTACTGTATTGTTGAGTACTGGTTAGTATTCCCATTAACAACATTTTAAAATGCTGCATGTTATTATGTGACAGCAATTCACCTCTGACTTATGGTGATATTATGAATGGGTGTTCTCCAAAATGTCCTGTCCTCAGTAGTCCTACTCAGATTTATGAACTCAAGACTGTGACTTTCTTTATGTAATGAACTTCCATTTGGAGTGATGATTAAACCAAAATATATAAAATCTTCATTGTTTCTTTAGTGTTAACATTAAAGTTGCACAGTTCTTTTATAGTCATGATTTTTCTTTTCATGTTCATCTGCAGCCCTGTTTTGGAACTTCCTTTTTTCACTTTCAGTGAAAGTTTTTTCAACTAATTGCTGCATTCTGACAGTAAGATGGTGTTGTCTGCATATTTTAGATTAATGATGTTTCACCCCTCCTTCAATGGAATCTAGTCTGGCTGTTCAAATGAGTGGTCCCCAGGTCATGGACAGAGTTTTGACTGCAGTACAGCAGTTTAGCCACTATGCCACAACACTCTTTTTGAGCTAACTGACAACAGCTATCACAAGCTAGCAGAAACAGACCTCAAAGTGTTAAGACATTCCAAAACTATCTAGCCCACTGCTTCTTATCACCTTACAGCTCTCCTTTAGCTCCCAGCTCCAAAACATCTGGGGTAAACAACTTGTACTTTCTGAACTGATACCCAGTTGCACAGCCAGATAAGTTTGGTTTCCTTCAGTTAGAAGTGGTTTCTCTTCAACCTACATATAATAAGCATGATGTCTACCGGTTTCCAATAGTTGCTTAAGCATGGGACATAGGGAGAATATTGATGCATACCACAATAAACCTTCTCAGCATTTCAAAGGTATTCTCCATGGACATTACAGCTGTCCATTGTGAATATAAATCATAGTGATTATAGGTAATTTTATATGACATTGATAGATATAGAAGAAATTCAGCTAACAATCTTGGCTTACAGGGATGCTTTAAATATCATTTAAATATATATAGAGAGAGTATGTATTGATGGTGAATTCTGTTATAATATATTTAATTAATGTTTCACTTACATTGTTTTTATTGTATTATTTCAGTTTTCCACGTAATCCTAATGTTGTTTTTAAATTAATTTTGGTGGAAGCCGTAAATTAATAAGTGGAATTGGAGAAAGATTGTTGAAGATTTTAATGAAGGAACAGCTCAAGGCAGTGCAAGAATTCCTTTGAATATCAGCAAATTCAGTACCTTCAGCAAGACATTTGTTAGTTCTGCATGTCTTGTCTATTTTGTTTCCCCTCCTCCATTTTTTAAATCCTTTTATGTATTTCTTTTTTACAGTCTCTTCTTCTCTTTTTAATCCTCTTATTTTTTCATTCTGTTCATATCTGTCCTGGCAACTACAGAAAACATATTAAATTGTATTATTTGGTATTGTATTTTATTCCTCTGAAGCAAATCGGGTTATCACTTCACATCTTTCCAGTTATTTAGAAGTGTTAGTGATGTTTGATAGATATTATTTTTCTCCATACACACACCCTCTGCATGAGTGTGTGCATCGTTATAGTTTATCGTGAAAAGACAGAAATGAAACATGAGCTAAAAGCAAATATCGCAAACTGAAATAATGTTATTTATTTACCTATATAATATATTTTACCCCACCTTTTCCACCTTAAATAGGACCAAAGTGGGCTACATAATTATTGTTGTTGTTCAGTCATCCGACTCTTCGTGACCCCATGGACCAGAGCACACCAGGCCCTCCTGTCTTCCACTGGCTCCCAGAGTTTGGTCAAATCCATGTTGGTTGCATCAGTGACACTGTCTAACCATCTCATTCTCTGCCATTCCCTTTTTCTTTTGCCTTCAATCTTTTCCAACAAACTCTCCTCTTTTACCCTCATTAAGAGGTTATTTAATTCCTCCTCATTTTCTGCTATCAGAGTGTATCATCTGCGTACCCGAGGTTGTTGATACTTCTTCGGGCAATCTTAATTACGGCTTGTGATTCATCCAGACCTGCCTTTCACATGATGTACTCTACATATAAGTTAAATAGGCAAGGTGGCAATATACAGCCTTGTCGTACTCCTTTCCCAATTTTAAACCAGTCATTTATTCCATATCCAGTCCTGACTGGATAAGGTGGTCAGGCACTCCCATTCCTTTAAGAACTTGCCATAGTTTGTTGTGGTTCACACAGTCAAAGGCTTTGACACAGTCAGTGAAACAGAAGTAGATGCTTTTCTGGAACACAAACACACACACACAATTATAAGACAATATTAATGCTAACAAGAGAGCATACAACTCCTAAAAGGGATCAAACAAATACCATACTAAAACATAAGCTGCGCCAAAACACCTCAAAGCAGTAAGGTACAACAATCCCATTTAAAAACTCTACTTAGACATCTAGTCATGCAGTGAAAACTTGCCTGAAGAGAAAGGCCCTTGCCTGCTTATAAAAGGATAGCAGAGAACGAGCCATCCTAACCTCCTGTAGGAGGCAATCCAAACTCTAGGAGCAGCTACCAAACACATCTGTGAAGGTGGTGGGTCTGAGAGCAAGGCCTCTCCTGATGATTCTAGCAGGTAAGCAAGCTCATAAAGGGAGGTGCGTGATTGCGATCACTTGGGCTCAAGGCATTTGGTGCTCCCTAGGTTAGAATCAACACTAAATTCTGCTGGGGAAGCGGATTGGCAGGTAAGTGAATCTGCTGTAACTGTGTGTGTATGTGCTCCCTATGAAATGGATGCCGTATCAGTATAAGGAAAGCATTCATCATAAAGTCTCATTTAGTGATAAGCAAAAAAAAAAAAAAAAATCAAAGGAAATAACACATTTTGTTTGATTCCTTTTTATAGAAATACAATTGTATATCTTACTATCCATGCTTACATTCGGAGAGAGGGAGATGAAGAGGAGAGACCAAGAATATTCTAGACTATAATTGGCTTGCTATAATGAAGACTTCAGTTATTTTATAATCTTTTAGTAAAATATCTTCTTGCAATGTGTTTCTTTGCCAGAATCTGCTCAGATGGAACGTATTCCCAGAGCACGGTGTTATGTTGTAAAGAAGTGCTTTCTGCTGTGAATCACTGCAGCCATCCATCAGTTGAACTTAGCAATGAGCTTGTTAGTTTGAGAATTCAGTGAAGTATTGCCAAGCAGAGCCTGTCAGGTGGCTCTTGAGCATTCATGAAGATACTTAAAAATCTTGGCAGTGAACTCCCAGTGTATACATAGCAACTAGTTGGCTGTTCAGAAATGCCCTGACATCAGATGAGGTCTTGATTTGCTCTGCATCATTTTCATTACTTCTTTCCACTAGTTTTTTTTTTTTTGAATTTTGCACAGAGATCTGCTCAGATAGTTCAAAATGTTAAAAATGCCATATTTGCCTCCCTCTGCCTTTCCTCTTTTTAATTTTACCAAGCTATGTAGAGCTAAAGTAACATGCTTACTTATTTGGAAATCTTTGGAAACTGCGTCATTGTTTTTAAGCATCTTTGAAATCAATTCATTATAGGATCACAGTATCCAAAGGTACTAAAATTTAGAAAAGGAACAGTACAGCTTTTTCTCACCTGGTGAGAAAAGTAGATAGCTTCTCAGAATGTATATTAAGTGTTAAGTTTTCACATGCTTTCTTTTGAGAAGCCATTTTTGTCTCTGTACTCTTGATTGCATTGTATCTGGTGTTGTCGTTCCTACGATGACTTTTTAAAATAGCATCCTATCTCTTTTGCCAACTGGGACTACATTTCTGCTTTAACCTTGCAAACTTAAATGTGTTTCTCAAAGCAGCTTATCTTGACTACACAAGAATCTGTCTAAAAGAGAAACCAGTGAACTGTCCAGAAAAGCAAATCTGGCTCCATCGGATTTTGTAATCTAGCCTCAAAAATGATTTTCCATTTGAGTAACTTGTCTCACTGGACAGAACATAGGAAAGTTTCTGCCTCTTTTACCAAGGAATATATTATTTGCTTTTATTCTTTTATTTTCCCAACCTTTCTGTCTTATCGTTTATGTAGTTCTAATCTGCTTTTTCTTGTATCTGTTGATTCAATATTTTGTTTTGCTCTGCTGAATTCAATATTTTGTTTTGCTCTGCTAAATAGTTCTTATTTTCAATTCAGATATATTTGTTATGACTATATCAATGTTTATGATTTTGTAAATCTCCCTGTTAGTCTATAAAGTTGAAAGGTAGCGTATAAACATATAGCCTATAAAAAAACAAGACAGCAATTAAAGGAAAAACCTATATTTGCATATTGCCAAAGGCTGAAATATTTTTCCTAGTGATGAAATGCCAGAATACTAGCACCACCACTGAAACCACTTCTATCCTTACTCCCAGTGCTGTGGAAATGTAGAACAGAGTATTTGATTTGGGGGGGGGGGTTAACAAAAAACAGGTAGTTTCAGAGACAAGATATTCCTTACAATTGTCCCATTGAATGCCAATTTTGAACATATGGAAAAGACTTACATATTCTGAACCAATTGAAGTTTGTGGTTAACAGTTCTGAGTGTTGTCAGAATATAAATATCTGTGAAAGTTTCCCTCCACCCCCAGGAATAGTCTTTGGCACAACATCCTATTCTAATGAAAGGGGCTTTGAGCTATGGACATCATTTGAATCCCTAAAGGTGCCTAATGGTCCCAAGCTGCAAACTTGTTCCTAAAAAGGAGGCAAGATAGTCACATAGAAAACAGATTATCATCTCCCTAGTTTACTGGACTGGACTGGATTGAATTCCTGAGTAGTTGCACTCATCTAAACTACTAATAACTGTAGCAGTCTAATTTGCACTTCCTGTATATAACTTTAAAAAGAAAAGAGTTGGCGTTGATGAGTTATTTTCTTCTTTATAATAGTTTTACACCACCTTTCTCCTTAATAAGCACCCAGGTTTTAACATCAAGTACCCAAGTAGCTAACACCATTAAAAGACAATATGTCTCCATCTACTTGCAAAAGGATAGCAAGGATGGGGGAATCTGGCCTTCTGTGGGAGGGATTTTCAGAGTCTGGTACCAGAGATAGAAAAGGCCCTCTCTTGTGTACCCACCAAACACACCTCTAAGATGGCAAGACCAAGAGAAAGCTCCCCCCCCATGACGTTAAGATAAAGCCAGCACTTTGAATTGTGGCACATTTATGTGGTATTTATGTGGTACCTGCAGCCATATATTAGAGCTCTATCTGTGCCCACTCACTTTAATACTAAACAATTGTACGTACCACGTGCTCACTGCTTTAATTTGCTACTACCATCTTCAAGGTGCAGGGGAACCACAACAGGAGCTGGTGGAAATCTCATCTGGATGGAGGCATGCAACTGGTTCTGAGCAGAATTTTGTTTTTCCTGAAATTTACAGCTTAGGGATTCTCCTGGTTCTAGAGATGTTGATATTAGTGCAGAATTAGTGGACAGGAGTGCCTTTTATCATTTCAGGCTCTTGTGACTAACAGATATCCAGACTATCTGACTGTAGTGCCTCCCTTGTTTGAAATCCTTACTTAACTTTGCAGCAGTTTCATGTAGACATTAAAAAGGGCAATAAAAAAGAGAACAGACCTTCAAGATACCCCTATCATAGTGATTCGTGAACTACAATGAAACTAGACTAGCACTGCATTCTCTAAACACGACCCCTAGAATGTCTTATGATAGATTAGTTGGTAACAAGTGTTAGTAGAGAATTGGAAGACAGTGATGATAGCATCATGTCTCTTATTATTTGTTAAAACTGGATAGTTCCCTGAATTATCCATGAGTGTTCAACTGTGTCTGACCATGTCCTGGTATGCCTCCTTATTTTAAATGCAAGGGTAAAGCTCATTATTTCAGCTCAGCTACCCTAAGCAGCTCATGATCAGAGTAAGGATGAGGTATCTTCCCTACTCAGTCCATCAGTTGCTCCTCCGCCAACCCTTGAGATAAATTAAGATCAGTTATTGCAAGATCATTTAGTGAGATCCACAACAACGCAGCAAACTCATTAAGTAATAGTGCCATGCTCTGCCCAACACACCAAACTGCTTTTCTAATGTGTCTTTATAGGGGATTAGTTGTGGATGTACAGCTGTCAGGAATACAATTCTTTTACAGCTTGGTCAGAAGTTAAAAAGCGAAAAATGAAGGCAGGACTAAACTGCAGTTTTAAGATGGACGAAGTTAGGAAATAAGTATGGAAAATCCCTCCTGAGCATATTTTGCTTGTGATACCATATGAGGGCTACTGAGCTAGGAATCCTTTCTCTTTAGCTGGAACAACAGTGAATTCTGTTTACTTTGCATGGTTTAACATGTTATGTTTGTAAAATCTACACAAATTAATATTAATATAATAGTGTGCCATTAAGACAATTAGGGGTTTCTAGGCTAAGCATACTCAGAAGTTGTTTACTATTCCCTTCTTCTGGGGGCAGGCCGGGACTGTATAACTTGTTCAGGGCCACACAGACTGGCTCTTCTTGGATGCATAATAGGAATTTGATATAGCTATCTAGCCAGCTATAGACAAATTAGGATTGTATGTTTGGTAACTATAAATATTGCCATAGCAACAGTTGTTTTTCACAATTGAAATCTTATGAACTTGTGAAATGTAAGTAGCAAAAAATTGAAATAACTTCAGTCTGGTACCTTGTTGTAGAATAAAATGATAGTTGTAAGTATCACTCTTCCTAAACAAAAAAAAATCTGCATACTTGTAAGGGTATGATGCATTCCCATCAGAAAATAATTCTGGATGTTACAGTTAAGGACTAAAATTAGCAACTTTAGAAATGACAAAATATGTGTTGGAAAAAATATAGCTTAACATTTCTTTCTAATTATTCAAATTCTAGCAATTTATGAAATGGTACAAACATGTCTATAATGATCAAATGTTACAGAATACTTACAATATTAGTATTTACAAAGTGTACAGTATTTTTGTCTGCATGAAGTGCATTGTCTTTATTCACCTCTGTTTTATAGTATGTTCAGTACGGAGCTTTAAAAAGTGGGGATCCTTATCTCATTTTGCATTTAACATATGTGTGAAACAGTTGCAGTGATGGTTTCTCTAATTGCTGTACTATCCTTACAGTTACAGAAAAAAGATCAATCTAATAGTCACCAATTAAACTGGGTGAAAGTTACATTTGTGACCCTGAAGAGTTATTATGTCAATTCAATGCTGTTCATGAGCGTGTAACACTTTTTTGAGGATATAGAAATCTAATATTCTTGGGTGTTAGTTCAGGCTTGCTCCATTATAGACATTTGGTGCTTTGCTGGAGAAATATCTCCAAGCAACTCTATTAATTGTGTGGTCTTTCATAGTGTCTGCCTTCTTAGGATTCATGTACTGTAAAAACTGGCAGGTATAATGAGTAGAAATGGACATGCCAGGTGGCTCTTTGACCCTCCTATTGTTACGTGCTTTGTGGCATGAAGACTGGTGTTCTGTAATTTTGATTCCTCATGCCCCTTTTAAAAATATTTCCTTAATACTTGCTGCATGAATAATAGTGCTAGTGTTTAATTTTATTTTTTATTTTTTGCAAGATACATTTGGATGCTACTAACCAAGTAAAAACACAGATTGTGTTACTGCTTATCTTCTTAAATCCCTTGTCCACTCATTTATCAAAAAAGTAACATTTGGGAGATTTTTCGTGGGAAGAGACATTGTAACCTGATCTCTGGAAAAATGATTTGATGTAATTTTTAGTGGTTGAAATCTTGTTGTTATAGATATACTTGTTGAAGGGTGATAACATCAGCAGCAGGAGGAGATAGCTAATAGCTAAAAGACCTTCCCTATTTTTCTGCTTTCCCAGATTATAAATAATTCATTTCATCACATGGAAGCAATAATGGTCTCTCTGAAGGATTTGATGTAACTTTTGGGAAAATCTCATACCTATCCAAAGGTTTCCAAAGAAAAGCCTTTCGTTGCCAAAAACCTAATGATACGGTAACCTCCAGCCTATTGTGGGGGTTAGGGACTCAACCTGATCCGCAATAACTGAAAATCCACAATATGTCGAGTCAGGACTGGAGGGCTTGTTCCAAGCCTCTTGTACTTACCCCAGGCCTCACATTGACCCGAATGGACAGTGCTTCTTGTCAAACCGGAAGTGACTTCCTGAAAGCTGGACTTCCGGTTTGCCGAAAAGCATTTCCGAGTCCTCCGACATGCCCAGAAAGGCCTTTGGAGGCCCCAAAATTGCTTTCTAGCGATCCAGAGGTCATTTCTGATTTTCTGGAAGTCACTTCCAGTTCATTGAGAAGCACTCTTGGGGCCTCCGTCAGCCCAGGAAGGCCATCAGAGGCCCGTTTGGTGTAGAGCGATGTCTGGGTTAAATACAGGAGGCCTTTCCAGCTTACCCCAATAGGATTTTTGTCGTATACAGCAGTCCTGTGATATACCAGGACCACAGTATATGAACCTCGAATGGGCGGGTGCTTACTATACCTTCTCCAGCACTAGCAATTTTCAGTAATAAAAGACTTCCTTTTACCATCTGTGCAGCTCCCACGGCTTCCACACAATGATGCAAATTGTAAAGATGTTGGAAAAGTCATGAAATTGCAGGAGGAAATATTTTATTATTGAAAATGTCTGCCTCCTTTGCTGAGTTAAGACCAAGGAACTCCATTATAGCAGTAGCTAGTGGGACTCTCAGTG
This sequence comes from Phrynocephalus versicolor, assembly GCA_023846285.1. Lineage (NCBI taxonomy): Eukaryota > Metazoa > Chordata > Lepidosauria > Squamata > Agamidae > Phrynocephalus > Phrynocephalus versicolor. Next base: position 55,213,962 of record JAHTLZ010000237.1, read on the forward strand.
TGTGTGTGTTTGTGTGTGAGAGAGAGAACATACCAGCTAACCCCACAAAAGATGACAAAAGCATCCAACATGCTAGCCAAGAAAAATAAAGTTCTTGATCAGGAGGTTTAGAAATTATGGTCTGTGTTCGGGGCTAAGTCAATTTAATTCCTTGTCACTGCCAACAAGACAATTTAAGTTTTGTATGATACCATTGTGATACCATTCTGAAATTTGGAGTGACTGGCTACAAGACATGTATCTTCAAGTATGAATTTGTGAAAATTTAAAAAAGATAATTTTTCCAAACATTCAAATTTTATATTTATTTAAATGTGTATTTTTTTGGAAATGTACAATTGCATCATGTTTTATATCAAATGAAAGCCTGATTCATAAGCTTTAAAATACACCTGTCCCAGGTCTGTAGCTATCACCGGTGTCTGATAAATGACATTTGAAATTATGGCAGGTAGTGAATTTTGGCACTTTTTTCCAATTTTGAAAATGCAGTATCTCAGAAACGGGTGGACCAAATAATCTGAAAAAATATATTTTAAACATCTTATGGTAAGGTACAGATGTACCAAACATGAACCAAATCCATGACATCAAGTTTCAAAATTGATTTTTTCATTGGTTGATTTGACATAGATTGACCCCAAACCCTTCTCACAAATCTCATGTTTAAATATACTGCTACCTTAGAGTCCATCATTTCACAGAAACAAATGAAACAGCATGCTGCCGTATTGAGCCCAACTTGTAATTTCTTATGAAGTCTTTACTTTAGTCACATCTAACTGCCAGTTTCTTTTTATATATCATTAGAGAAGTATTCAAAAATATGTACAAGGTAGGAAATATGATCAGTTTGATGGACCATTTATATTCCTTAAGGCCTTTGTAATAATTGCACAGCTACCTTTGTGATCCTGAATTTTAGGTTAATCAGTGCTTTAAGCATACATTTATAAATTTTATAATTAAGGTTGCTTTAAGTCAGTCTTTGGAGGCTTATTATTTTTATATCTGTGCAGCTTATCACTTACCTTAAGGAAATGGTTTAAATCCTCCATATAGCCTTTGTTTATTGAATTTGGTTTTAAAGCAAAGGAGAGAATTGGAACTTACAATTTTTTGTTTCCAAGTTTTGATTTGGTATTATTTCTTAATAAAAATTGAAGTGCTGGATATAAAATTAAAATGTTATATTTTCTTTTTGCAGCCATTTGCTAAAAGAAATTAGTGTTATCGATTATATTGTGTTGATAATAGTCATTTGCCTACTAAGAGAAAAAGTTATTATTTATTTATAATGGTCTGCTGTTTTCTGAAGTAAATCTTGGGAGGACAAAAGACTTAGATTGAGCTGACTAGCTTTTGAAAAGAAAATATACAATATGGAGCATCTGTAACTTGTAGACACAATTTGTTTCACAGTCTTACCTTATAATTCTGGATATGACTACAAATTTAGCTCATTAAATTCCTTTTAAAAATCACCTGCTGCTGGGAGCTGAAAATAAGGGGAAATCCCCAAACAGTCTTTGAAAAATTGCTGTTTGCAAAAAGATTACAAAGGAAGGAAAAAGTATGAGAAGTAATTATATAAAAGTGGCATCTTAAGGTTTGAGTGCCCATGTTAAAAAGACAGTGTATATGACAGAATAGTTTAGAGATAGTTGACAACACAGAGCTGACTTCACAGCTGGGCACAGAGCAGGCCACCTGAATTTCCAGTGTAGGATTGGATTTCTGTAAAACAAAAAACTGTACATTCATATGAATAGTGTTTCTATAATGTGGCAATGCAGTGTTAGAGATCAAAAGCCAAGGCTGCATCTTACAATTATCAGACCTCTAAAATTTGTACACAGAAGCTAGCTTTTTACTCATAGAGGCCTTAATGAAGCTGGGCCTTTGGATGGTGCAGAAAAAATACCAATATTGCAAAATTTGGGATTGAGAATATTACCCTAGTTTTATTTGCTTAAATCACATTTCAAGATGGGTTCTGCAATCTCAGTTAGGAAGCTCAGGTTTCAGGTTCCACCATTGGTGGTATGAAATGGAATATCTGTTCTAGTCCTCTTACACAAAAAGACTGCCAAATTTTTGGAAGAATTATGTTTTTTCAACATTGTCCTTCAACCGCTAGATGCTGCATTTCTGTGTAACAGAATGGATCTGATTTAAATCCTGGTTTTCTACATGAAGACTCATTCTTGCTTGTATAATCTTAATATTTCTAACCAAACTGCTTCATTTCCAGAATAACAACTTTTTAGTGGCACCTCTACTTACGAGTGGTTTTACTTATGAGCAATCCGACCTAAGAGTGAAAAACCTTTGGCATTTTAACTGCTGCCTTACAAATTTTAGATGCAGCCTGCTCTACTTACAATTGTTCAAATGTTTTTGATTGATTGATTGATTGATTTTTAGATACGGCTGCTCTACTTACAAGTTGTTCAACTTATGAGCATGCATTCGGAACAGATTAAACTCGTAAGTAGAGGTACCACTGTAGTTTTTTCTATTACGGTGGTACCTCAGATCACAAATTTAATTCATTCTCCAAGGCAATTTGTTATCCGAAAAAATACGTTATCTGAAACACAGTTTCCCGTAGGAATGAATGGGAAACCAATTAATCCATTCCAGAGCCTAGGAAAATGACACAGACACCTGTTTTTTTGCTCAAAACTCTTTATAAAGTGCACTTTAAAGGTACAGATGCAATGCAGCCAGGGATAACTTTTTTTTACCAACGCATGCTGGAAATTCGTTATCCGAGGCAGCCCATAGGAAAATTAATTATCCGAGGTAACCCATAGAGAAAATTCATTATCCAAGGCAGAAATTATGATTCGTTATCCGAGGCAGCCCATAGGGGAAATACGTTATCCATAGCAGCCCTATACCTGGAAATTGCAATTTGTTATCCAAAAAAGTTCATTATCAGAGCCATTCGTTATCCGAGGTATTACTGTATATAAAAATGACTAAGGGGCTCCCCATAGATGATGCACCCTGGCCCCACCCACCTGATGTGAGAAGTGGACAAACATTACTGGTTCAAGAATAGGATCAGTTAAAGAAGCTAGTTCAAAGGAGACTGAAACCACTGTGAATCATTACACTCAGCATCGGAGTATTCACTGGAAGAGGTCATAACCTGGACAAAGTTCTGAAATGTCGCTATATTGACATAGCATGCCTTCAAGAGACAAGATGGAACAGCCAGAAATCCAAGAACATTGGAGAGATTTACAAGCTGATTTATTAGGGCATGGCCAACAGCAACAGTGTTGACTTTGTTGTGAGCAAGGACCTACAACCCACATGCCTGAGGTCCAGAGGCATACTGACCACCTCATGTCTGTCACCATTATTGGCACCCTCACCCACTGACTCCAGGTGTTTTCTGCTTATGTTCCACATACAGGACTAGATAAAGGAACCAAGGATCAATTGTGGCACAAACTACAGGCCAGAATCTCTGCCTCTCCTTAAGAAGATCTGCATCTGGTGACTTGAACAAGAACCTGAGAAGCACCTGGGAGAGATAACAGTGCCACAGGAACCAAGGTCATGGAAACCACAATGAAGATGGATTACACATCCTTGACTTCACAGAACCAAATGATCTCATCTGCAACACATTTTTCAAGAAGCATATAAATCATCTATCTCATAACCTGCACCACTGGTGGAAATGGTTGTCCGATTGATTTTATCCTTCTGAGAATGTGTGATTTTCCTATCATATCCTGCACAAAAGTTATCCCCTTTGACCTTCTTGCCCACAACGCAGCCACTAGTTCATTACGGAGCTCAACAAGTGAATGGGCATTACCATGGGTCCAGAGAAGACCAAATGGTGGAAGCTATACAACCACAATGAAGCAATGATCTGAAAAATCCTATTCCAACCAATTAATACTTCCTCAGGTGATACCACTTAGACAACATTTTGTGACTCTTTGGCCAGCATTTCCAGGGAAATCCTCAGCCTCATGAAATTGGGGTGCTGGTATATTGATAAGCAGGAATGGATGTGGAAAGTGCAAGAGAAGAAGAGAGCCTTTTAAAAATAGCAAGCAGATAAGACTGAGGAAAATCAACAGAACTATGTTGCTGCTGAAGGTGGAACACTCCTATTGGAAGCACTAGAAGGGGGAAAGGACATTTATATTTTAGTCAGGGGTACCATCACAGAAAACCTACAGCAGAAGGCTCCCTGGGCCATGATTTATGTTAACAATGTTATGCTTTCTGTTGCTAATAGATACAAACTGTAGTGGCAAGTTCAGACATGTTATGACTGTCTCAACCACTTTGGACTTTGCTTGAACATCAAGAATACTAGAGACTGTTACCACTCATGGAAGGCTCAAATAAATGGAGAAAACTTAAAGAAGATGGATATCTTCCAATATCTTGGCTCCCATCTCCAAGACGATGGTGGCACCTGTGTTGTGTGAGCAAGGGTGAATGAGGCCTAGTTACATTGGCGAGAACCATCTAGAGTGGCCTTGTTGCTAGATGGAACGGTATATAAATCTAATGAATAAATAAAATAAATAAACTCACCAGTGTGCTTTGCCAGAGACAAATACCAATCCATATCAATTCTAAGATTTACAAAACAATCATCCTCCCTTTTGCACTGTATGGCAGCTCTGAGCAGCAAAAATAGGCATACAGGGTCAACCCAATACCATGGAAATGTCTGTACTCTGTCGCATATTGGGTATCTCCATACTTGACCGTGGCACAAATTACACTGTCTGATACTATTTAGGTGTGGTATCAATTACAGAGAAGATGAGAGAAGGCCAGCATCACTGATATGGGCATGTCCTCAGAGCAGCACCTACCACTGTTACCAAAATTGCTTACCACCTGAAAATGAATGGCCGGCAGCCATGTGGGTGTCCAAAACAGAGATGGCAGGACACTATCAATAAGACCATGCAAACTATCAGCCTTTGCCCAGAAGATGTAGCGATTGGGAAAAGTGGCATTTCAGCACCTGTGGGAAAATGTTTGGAAGAAGATGATTTAAAAAAATACTGATTTGGTTATCCTATTAGAAATACATCATAGATAATTATGATTTTTT
>JAHTLZ010000237.1:55220071-55262335 GCA_023846285.1 Phrynocephalus versicolor
TATTAAAATGTTTAAGTAAATAAATAAGTAATAAATAATTTTAAAAGCCATGTATCATGGTATACAGTTTATATCTCCTCGAATAAGGAAGGAAGCTATTATTGTGATTTTCAGTCACTGCAGTCTGATCTCCCCTTTATTATTTTATTTCATCCTTTACCTCTCATTGTAGGCAGGCAAGATGGCAGAGGTTTAGATGTTTTTTAAAATTGTTTGCTTAGAAAGTAATGAAGCAGGAACTTCAGCAAGAAGTAGCTAAAATTGTACACATCATTCTTCTTTTTGATGGAATAAAGGGATTTTAAAAATTACCATTACTACTTTACAGTAGTTGAAAAATTAATGCTGTTATTCTAAGGCCATTACACTACATTTTTTCTGTTGTCAAATCTTAATTATTGATTAGAGTTCAATATGCACTCAATATTTTCTGTAAAGATTCTGCAAAGATTCTAAGTGAATGATAAAATCCACAGCCAGTTGTTGGTAATTAGATACCATTGAAATGGATGAGGCATAAATTATAGTGTGACTACATTTTCACATTGATTTCAGCACATCTTTAGTGCCAGTGCAATGTTACAATTAATTATTCTTTTTGGCAGGTTCTATAATGATCCATTTTCTTGGGGTTTTTTTCTTCATATATTGTCTGTGTACACTATTTAATAGTTTTCAGTCAGTAGTTGACCAATTTTAGTAGTTAATACTGTATTTTAAAAGTCTCCCAGATCTGTTTTGCGCTAAGTATACTAAAGTTATTTTTTTCACATCTTATAGTGAAAAGTGGGGAATAATCTCCCCCCCATTACTGAAGACTTATATAAAGAAAAAAAGTGGGTTAACTGAATACTGACTTTGCAGCTCAATTTTTAAGAATGTTTTCTCCTTCCAGTAGTTAACAGAAACAAAATTTTAAGAACAGAAGTACTCAATTTAGTTGAAACGCTGCATTATTTAAATGAGTGGAATTAGCTACAAACTGTACTGTATTAGCACACCCTGCCAGGAGACAAAGTCTGCATATAAAACACTTTTTCATGTTTTCCTTGAACTCCTTTGATTGAGCCTAACATTCAGCTGATGTGAATGAGCTCTGTCTCAACCTTGGCAGGATCTGAAGAATATTGGTATCTGTTGTAATGAATAGTGGAACACCAAAAAGCTTAAGTGAGCTGGGACAAGTACTGTCCCAGTATGATGAACTAAACACAAGGATTGTTCAGTGAGCAGCCTCTGTGTCATTTTGGAAATTAAATCTTGGCTGGCTAACATTCGGTCTGTGTACACACATTGAATTTCTTTGTTTGCTGTGGTATCCATTCATAATTAAATGTTTCAAAGTACTAAAGAGGTCCTTGAATGCCTCCGCCTTTAAATATGCCTTGAAACAAGCATTTGATGCAAGGATGACATACTCTCTCCCCCTTGTGTTTGGTAACATTCCTCTGCTCACATAAAAATGCCCCAGAACAAATTCTTAGGCTGTACTTACAAAAAGGAAGTAGTTTATGGCTATTTGCAGTTAGAATCATAGCTTTAAAGGGGGATTTTACAACAGTATTCATGTTTTGTGACAGATTCATGTCTCTAATGCATCCTCAGTTTTCAGTGATGCTTCTGTTTCAGAATAAATCAGAAAGCAATCTACTCTTTGAAATGACTGTTCTGGACTGCTGAAATTTCCTCTTGAACTCAATAAATTGTTCTGAAAACATTAATTAATTCATTGGTGTGTACAGTGTTTTCCACAATCAGTTACTGTGGCTGAAAAATTAATTTCTGAATGTATAAAGGAAAAAAAGCAGGACCAGGGGCTCCAGAGAGTTTAAAGTCAGTAAACAATGCCTAGTGGTCCCACAGTCATGTTTCAGTATAAAGAAAGAATAATAAAAAGAATGGTAAACTTAAATGGTAGAAGCCTTATTTCTGCAAAGACATTGCAGTCCAATAGCCATGATGAAATATTGGTAAAGGAGCAGATGCAGGAGAGTGGTATCAGGAGACAGATATCTAGTCTCATGCGCTCCCAAACACATCTGGTGGGGCCGCTGTGAGATACAGGAAGCTGGACTAGATGGGCCTTTGGCCTGATCCAGCATGGCTCTTCTTATGTTCTTATGAGCAGATTAGGCAGAATTCTGTTTGCACAAAACCTAGGTAATCTCTCTTTTCCATAAGCAGGACTTGTTACATTAGCCTCATGATCTCTTTTAAATTTTAAGGTTATTAATCAGCCGCAGAGTGGTAACTAGGATGGAATGTCCAAGGTTTTGGCCCAGGGAGTAAAGCTTAAAAAGCATGGCAGTGTCTGCCGTGAGTTCATAGAACGGATAGTTTTGACCTTGGTTTCTGGTGAAGATCTTTGCTAAATTCCAGATGTCCCTGTCCCAGCTGATGAGCCTATTCTGGCCCCTGTCCTACTTAGAAGCCTATTCAGACCAGGAGAAGGAGAACTATAAATTGGAGGACTCACCACTAACTATCATCAGACTGACAAAGCTGCTTGGATGAGTAGCAAAATGTTTCTTTCAGTCTTTCAAGAAAAGAAGTCCAGTTGCCATAACTCAAATTCCAGATGCACACAACATGCCCCTAAAGCTTTTGGTCCAATATAGATTTTCCAAGGAAAACATTTGGAAGCATTCCAGTCTGCATTTGGTAGAGCAGACATGACAACATTAGGTTACATGACATGTTAAAGGGTGTGTATGTTTCTCCATTGTATATGTTGGAGTCATTCACAATTTTTTTCATCATTTCACTGAATTCCCAAATGGCCCTTTAAAATACAGTGGTTTTTTATTTAAAGGAATTTGCCGAAACAACCGGATTATGTGTAAACTGGCAAAAATCAGAAATTATGCTCTTCAATCATGATAACCGAGATATGGAGGAGATCTCCAACTATGGATTGAAAATTTGTAAAATACAGTGGTACCTCTGTTAACAAATTTAATTCGTTCTCAGAGGCAATTTGTTATCCGAAAATGTGGTTTCCTATTGAAATGATTGGGAAGCCAATTAATCTGTTCCGCAGGTCCGAAAAAAGGCAAAAAAGTTCATAAAGTCCAAATCCCTCAGCAAAACATGTCCAGAATGGCCCCAAAAAACCATGAAAAAATGCTTTTAACTCCTTCCAACCCTCCACAAACTATGCATCCTGCAATGCATGCAGGGTACATATTTTTTTGCAAGGCATTATGAAACATTTGTTATCCGAGGCAGCCCATAGGGAACATTTGCTATCCGAGGCAGCCCTATACCTGGAAATTTCCATTTGTTATCCAAAAAAATTGTTATCCAAGGCATTCTTTATCCGAGGTATTACTGTAATTTGACACGGCAGGACTACAGCCACATTCCAGCAGTTCTTGCTTCTGCTTTTTTCCAGCAGCCATACTACTGACTATGTGCTCATCTTCTGGGTTTTTTTTTATCACTAGCTGCATGAGGAAAGTTTGTGTTGGAATTTGTGTGGTGTATGTATTCTTAAATTTCTATATTAAAAAAACAGGATTTTCAATTCTCAAAAAAAAAAACAAAACACCACAACCCATATAAATGTGCCTGCATTTTCAGACTGAAAAAAGGACATTACAAAAAAAAAACAAAAAAACTCTGAATGTTTATCCCACCCATGTCAGCAGTACAGATGGTTACAGGATACCCTCTCCCTCTTACTAGCATTCAGACTTGTTGAAAAATAGCCACATCAATTTATTTATGTTTGGGTTAGAAGTGGTTAAACTGATGAAAATAGCAGCCCACATATGAGATGTTCCCTTGCTTGGTTTCACTTTGTGAATAGTAGTACTGAGATAAAACTTTTCCATTTATTTTATTACAAATGCTAATTTGATTTATGTTTATGAGAGCAAGCAAACTTCAGACTGGTTCACAGTAGCATATTTCCTCATGGCACGTTAACCGTAACTCTACATGTGGGTCTCTCTAGAAGCAATCTGAAGTGAAAGTGAAAGTGAGAACTCCAACCTCATGTCCATTATGGAAAAGGAGTAATGATGGAAGTACAACGGAGCCTAAGAGGTGACCTGATTGAAGTTTATAAAATCATACACGGTGTGGACAAAGTAGATAAGGAAAAACTGTTTTTTCTATCGCAAAACACTAGAACTAGGGGGCACTCCATGAAACTTTTGGGTGCTAGATCTCAAACAAATAGATGCCTAAGGACAACCTCTGGGTTGGAGAGATAAGCAGGATATCTCTCAATACCATTTGCAGGGAATCATAAGCAGGTGAAGACATCTGCTTGGGAATACCCTGAAGCAAATGGTGAGCCACTGTCTGAGACAGAATGCTGGACTGGATGGGCTGTGGCCTGTTCCAGCAAGGTTGTTCTTATGGAGATTTGAAAATTTATTCAAATAACAATTAATGGTTTATTATATGTCTTAATCATGCCAATCTGCAGAAGGCAGCATCAGAGGACCCCATTATAAAATTCCTACAAGATATCACCCATCAGTTTCATTCTCATCAAGGAATTCGGAGAATATGAGAGGAGTCTTGAATGTTAAGAGTTTAACCATTATTTTCTACCATGAACAAATGATTTTTTTCTTTTTTTATGTTATTTGATTTTCTGTCAGGGCTTATTTATGTTCTCATTTAATTATAGAGTACTTTTCTTCCTACTTATAAGAATTTTCTAATTTCCTTATAGTGACAATTCTCAGTCCAGTGTATGTATGCCTTTGTTTTGTACTCTGATATCAGTATATAAAACCTTTCATGTACAAAAGAACATTTCTACTCTTGAGTTAAAATAATAATTGCTGTTGCTAATCATCTGTGGAGTTTAACATTAAAGAGCACCAAATATTGTTCTATGTATTCATATGAACAATAGCACATTAGCTACCATCCTCTATTTCCTTGTCAAATAGATTTGATCAGCAATTACTTCATGTTTCCCGGTCAGTAACTGAATCTCAGGCAAGTTCTAAGAATGAGATGCCAATTTATTATTTAGAATTTTGAAGGCTACCTATAAAGTGATTAAAAACAGATTAAATTTTTTATGATGTCTTGGCTGGACTACTGTAATGCTCTCAATGAGGGGCTTCTGATGAAGAGTTTCAGGAAACTTCAGCAGGTCCAAAACGCAGCAGCTAGATTGCAAATTGGGGCAGATTATAGGGATCACATAACACCCTTATTACAACAGTTCTATTAGCTGCCAATCATTTTTGGGCACAATTCAAAATATTGGTTTTAACCTACAAACCACTAAATGGCCTGGGTCCAAACTACCTCAAAGATTGAATCTCGCAGTATGAGCCAGCTCAGGTGCTAAGGTCGTCAGGAGAGGCCTTTCTCTCCATCCCGCCACCTTTACATTGCATCTGATAAGAACACATGAAAGGGCCTTCTCTGTTGCTGCTCCCAGACTTGGGAATTCCCTTCCACTGGAGGCCAGGACTGCCTCATCTTTGCTGTCTTTCCACAAGCAGGCAAATACTTTTTTCTTCAGGCAAGCTTTCCCTGAATGACGGACTACCTATCATGTAGCTTAGATTGATTACCATGCATAATTGTTTAGTCTGAATTAACATTAATATCTGTATTTTCCATTTTTTAGTTTCCATCTCTCATAATAGATTCATGTATCTTCTGTGAAGTTTTTGTAAGCCTATGAATCATATAAATATTTTCCTCTCATATCTGTCTTAGATTAACTTTAGGTGAACTTGGTGTACAGAGACCCATAATTGTTGCCATATCTTCCATTATATCATCTTCTACCATCTGTTCAAGGATTAATTGTAGTCCAAAAACATCAGGGGCCCAAATGTAGAACAGGTTGAAGGATCCCTCTTTGAAACATCTACAAGGCAGATAGGCTGTGTGGCCTTGGCCAAACTACAGTTCCAGAGCGCCCTCAGAAGGGACTGGTGAACCACTTCTGAGTGCCTCATGGCTAGAAAACTTGAGGAGTATTGCCATAAGTCAGATTCAACTTCACTGCACACAATTATTATTAATACTAATGAAGCTTTTATTTCTCCAAGCCTACATAAGATTTATAAAAACTGTGTTTATATACATGTATACATTATGAATGAGAGTTCTCTTCAGAACTGTAGCATATAAATGATTGAATATTATATAACAGGGCTAGAAATCAGCCTGAAAAAAACACAAATAATGGGCCAGAATGTGGACTCTCCTCCTCGCATTACAATTTCTGCAAAAGAACTGGAAGTTGTCCATGACTTTGTGTATCTTGGCTCAACTATCTCAGATACACTCTCACTAGAGTCTGAGCTGAATAAACATATAGGTAAAGCAGCAACTATGTTTTCCAGACTAACAAAGAGAGTATGGCTCAATAAGAAGCTGACAGAACACACAAAGATACAGGTCTATAAAGCTTGCGTACTGAGCACACTTTTGTATTGCAGCGAGTCTTGGACCATCCATGCTCGACAGGAAAGAAAGCTTAATACCTTCCATATGCGCTGTCTTAGGCAAATATTCAACATTACGTGGCACGACAAAGTTCCAAATAGCATAGTCCTGAATCGAGCTGGAATCCCTAGCATGTACACTTTATTGATACAGCGACGCCTACGCTGGCTTGGACACGTGAGAATGGATGACGGTCGGATCCCAAAAGATCTTCTATATGGAGAACTAATGAAGGGAAAGCGCCCCAGAGGGAGACCACAGCTGCGGTATCTGTAAGAGGGACCTGAAGGCCTTGGGAATGGACCTCAACAGTTGGGAAACCCTGACCTCCGATCACACTGTCTGGAGGCAGGAGATACAGCATGGTCTACATAAATTTGAAGAGGCAATTGTCCAACAGGCAGAGGAAAAGAGGCAGGCACGGAAAGAATGAAACTCGAGGACCAGGCAAGAAACAGAATACATCTGCCCCCAGTGTGGTAGAGACTGCCATTCCCGAATTGGTTTATTTAGTCACACTAGGTGTTGTTTTTAGGATCTCTACTCCAGGCATGATACCATAGTCTTTCGAGACTGAAGGATGCCAATGATGATATAACAGTCAGTTGATTGTATGAACATAAGTGCTTTTTGTTGTTTTCAAACACTTGTGAATTCCATAGATTTAAAGAGGGCTGTTTCTTTAACAAGTTTATCTCAGTGAAAGCAAATTGTAAAACGTCTGCTGCTTCAGGAAAAGCAGTAACAGGCATTCTCCTAAAGAATTCCTAGCATCAAGTTAGCATAGCAAATAACAGATAGAAAATATAGTTGTTGTTTGCTATATATGTTGGAAAATCATGGGTTTCATATATGATTTCAGTGTTAAAAATTACGTGAATGTGATCATGGACTTTCTCATTTGTATTAATTATACTAGATTTTTTTTTCATTTTAATTAGAGAAGGTCTTCTGAGAATAAACTTTTTTATCATTAAGCATTTTGAAATCTGGGAGATAAAAAGAATGTTATTTCAGAGCATTAGTTACATGATTTTAATTGATGATTGTAATCTCCATGGTCACTTTTTGCAAAATAACATTTAATCTCCTAATCACTTTGCATTTTGCATAAAAACTTGGGCCTTGCAGTGTTATCTCCCCACCCCCATTTTCTTAAAAACTGTAATTTTATGTTGTTACCTCTTCAAACCTCATTTCCTACCAAAGCACCTGTTTTTCATGCAGAGTAGACTGATAGGTAGAATAGTTTGCTTCTTTTTGCCATGATAGAACATAGCTCCTGGCAAGGTTATGTTTGAAAACAGTTTTTCATGCAGGGATCGTATTCAAGCAGCATCGCTTTTGCCAAGATCCTTTGACTAATGAAGGGCTTGAATGATAGTATATTCTTCTTTGCTTGCGGCCTGAACATGTACCATTTCTTCTGAGAAAAGGCACTCTGGTATATCAAACAAAGCAGGAAGTTTAACCTTTGTGGAGGAAGGTCAGTGTTTTCACTGGTAATAAAAAATAGCAACTTTATAAACAGTTTAAGAAATAAATTTTCTGTTTGGCAGTAACCAATGCATTTCCAGATTTTTTTTCATGGAGGATCAACATGAAAAACAGTATGTTTACTATCTTATTTGGCTCTTAGTACCACATTCTGTTTAAAGACTTCTGTATCACTGACTTCAAGAACCTCCTGCTGTCTGGACACTGGCAATTTGAGTTATGAAGTACAAAGACTTTAAAACCCTTTAAAGTTTTATTTTAATTCCTCTCTCACTCTCACTCTCTTTCTCTGTGAAGAGTGCAGAAGGACAGAGCATTTGCAGTTGTTCTCAAGCTTGCCCACTAAAATATCTATCTTAAAGAAGTGTATTGAGAAGTGTGTGCTTGACTGTGGTTCTAGTAAATATTGTGAAAATGTGGGGGTATGTCGTAAAAAAACCCACAAAGAACTGTGTGAATGTTTTACGAAAGTAAATAATTGGTGGGAGTCTGTTTAGTTTTACCTGATCAATAAGTTAAACAAAAGGAAATGTGTGAGTCAAGTTTTATTCTTTAATAGTATTTTGAGGTTAGAGGAAACTATTTTCTTTGATGAGACATTTCTTCATGAGTGCAAGGGGAATTACAATGGAAGTTTAGATATAAATATTAATTATGGCCAAGATGAAGCTTTGCCATCTACAAAGCACGCAAAGGGAAAGATTTTCCTTTGAGGGTTAAATTTAATATTTGGGTGCTTCAGCTGATGCTTTGTTGTATTCAAAGTCTTCTATCCATGTTGATTTTGTACAAACCACTCTGCAAGTTTATGATGTGTAGGTATTTCAGACACTGAGTTTCAAGATTGAAAGAACTTCAGTGAATCCAATGTCCTGTCCCAGTCATCTAAGTTGTAAGCACTAACATTAGTCTCATAGAATAGATCAGGCATGTCCAAACTTTGGCCCTCCTGATGTTTTGTACCACAACTCCCAGAATTCTAAGCTTAGATTGCCAATGACAAAGGACTGTGGGAGTTGTGGTTGAAAACATCTGGAGGGCCAAAGTTTGGACATGCCTGGAATAGATATTGACGTTATCACAATGTTCTTTCATATTATATGTTCCTGTTTCAAGAGATCATCTCATTCCTCCAAGCTATTTTTCACTTTCATTTTCCATGCTGAAAAATAGGTTGAATGTGAATGTGATTATAGTACAAAACTAGGATGCATTTCTGTTTATCTTAGCTCACCATCATTTCAACAATGTCTCTAATTTGAAAGAAGCATTTCTCTCTCACACGCACATGGACACACATTTTTTTAAAAAAAATCTGTAATAATTAGTAGGTACAGAGGAACTCTGACTAATTAATCTGTTCTGAGCGCATGCTCATAAGTCAGCTCATAAATCGGGGAGTGCTTTCCCATAGGAATGCATTGAAAGTCAATTAATCCATTCCGGAGGGATGGATTTCAGCGCATTCCTATGGGAAACCGCTTTAAACAACCCACGGCTCCCGCCCACTGGGCACATTGGGGAAGAAGCAGTGGGGGGGAGTTTCCCCTCACCCCAGGGTCAATCAGCTGGCATGTTGGGCTTGGGGGGAGTTTAAAAAGCCCTGGGCTTTTAAAACTTTTCCTCCTCTCCCGAGCCCCACGCAGATCAGCTGGGGCATGGGGCTTGGGGAGGGAAGAAAGTTTTAAAATCTCTGAACTTTTCAAACTTTTCCCCTCCCCCAGCCCTGCACTTTCCCCCACCCCAGCTCTGATCAGTTGGCGCTGGACTTGGGGGAGGGGAAAAAAGACCCGCACCTTCCTCCCAGCGCACCCCATTGGGAGGGAAAGATGTGCCCTCCACCACCCTCCCCAAGCCACCCAAGCACCTAATTTTACCCCCCCGCAAAAAAAAACTGGGAAACTTATTGACTTGAGTATAAGCTGAGGATTTTTTTTTAGCCAAAAATAAGGGCTGAATAACCCGGGTTATACTCAAATATATATGGAACCCATATTTTTCCTTCTATAAGATATCCCCAGGTAGAAGACAACTGTTTGCAGAGGCAAGGTATGGGCAGTTTAGCAGTCACACAGTTTTCTCCTCAGGGTACTTCTATGTGTAAGACAAGCTTCAGTTTTTAATTATAATGATTTTAGACATAATATTGTCTTATACATGGAAAAATACGGTAGTTAATTCTCAAACCTTTCTCAGATACCATTAATATTTGATTTTTAATTTTTCTTATGATTGGCTGAGTAAAAAGCAGTATACCAAATTGTAGCGTTCACCCTTGTACTATTTATGTGACTGTACAGGAGGGGAAAATAAAGGATTAATGCTTATGCCCAAATATGGAATGTGAAGGCGGAGCCCTAGTGCTTAAATAGCTCCACCTGAGATAGTTAGCGTCAGATAGGGCTAAGATAGGGAAACTGCACGCTTAAGATAGAACTATGATAGGGAAACTGACAGGCACTGAAGAAGACACAGGACAGTTAGGGAACTGTCAAGTTTGAGTGAGGGAATTAGAACAGTATTTGAGTGAACTGCTTTGAGAAACTTTAACTGAACACAAGTGATCTATATTTAACATCTTACTATATTCAATAAACATTCATTTTATTTTATTTTCCATGTTACATCTTGTCTGGGACTCAGTGATTGAACTCGGGTTCCCTGACTGGTGGCAGCAATACCCAAGACTAAATTAACATAAGAACATAAGAAGAGCCATGCTGGATCAGGCCAAAGGCCCATCTAGTCCAGCTTCCTGTATCTCACAGCGGCCCCACCAGATGCGTTTGGGAGCGCATGAGACTAGATATCTGTCTCCTGATACCACTCCCCTGCATCTGGCCCTTGAAGTACCCTGGTTTTAAGTCTGGAGATTACACATCTCCATCATGGTTTGTAACCTGTGATGGAGTGTTCCACCAGGAATCTGTCCAATCCCCTTTTGAAGGCATCCAGGCCAGATGCCATCACCACATCCTGTGGCAGGGAGTTCCATAGACTAACAACGCACTGGGTGAAAAAATATTTTCTTTTGTCAGTTCTTACTCTCCCAGCCCTCAATTTGAGTGGATGTCCCCTAGTTCTGGTATTTTGGGAGAGGGAGAAGAGCTTCCCTCTATCCACTTTACTCATGCCCTGCATTATTTGATACAGGTCAATAGTCCGTGAGATGACTGGGGGCCTGTGCTAGAGTGAGGTTGTGCCTTTTACTACTCTGTAGTGAGGGGAGGGTGGTAACCCGGCTGTACCCAAAAGGCTGACCTCCACGCCAATATATAGTGATGTATATGTTCTGTATATGCGTAAAATGTGTAAAATTTTAAAAATAAATAAAAGTATAGTAGGTTTCCATATTAGAGATCAGAAATGACAAAACAGTTATACTGTGATATCAGAATTATTGTTGTATGTTAATAAAAGTTTATATCCCTGTTATAAACATGTCCAGATATTGGAGTGAATTGCTGGAGTTGTGTTTTGTGCTGGAGTTGTGAAACAAAATTTAAGCATCCAGATATGAAAAGTTCAGAAAAAGAAGTAAATCATATGGTATTGTTAATGATCTATTGTCATTTGATAAAAGTTGTTAGCAGATCTGGATATTTGACTTGATTGTGGAAAAATGAGAAGCAATGTAACATTACCATATTAGATACACAAAATCTTGATGACACAAAACAAGATAACTGCTCTCCTATCAACTGCAAAGAGTAGTGGTGAATATCTGAAGTATAGGAGGGATTAAACTCCTAAAATATATAAAATTTTAAAATAAATAAAATAATGTCATGATGAAAATTGCTTTGCCTTTTTTATTACTAGCTGTGAAACTAGGAGGCTAGCAGCTTTATGGCTGACTGATATATTAAATTGTAATAGTCAGAATGAATCTATTACATATATACTCTGGTGTAAGTCAAACAACTGTGACAAACTGTCACTAGTTAAGAAGTGGAGGCATATATTCCTTGTTGGGCACCAGAAATACAACATGGCATACAATGAGATATGCAAGTTCTTAACTGGTAGGAATTTGATGCCCTCTTTTATGATGTTTGGCTTATGATTGGTATACATAAGTAATAGGATTTCAACCATTTTTATACTGTCATGTTATTGATCTGTATTTTATGTCTTTTCCTTCAAGTGCCATGTCCTTGTAGAACGATGGTGATCAGTAGCCTGAACTGGTTTCTATATAAAGCTATTCTAAATAGAGTAGCGCTGCTCATTGCAGACCATTGGCTTAAGTTCTTAAGCCAAAATGTTCTTCTACTCCCCAGGCCACGCTTCCCATCTATTTTTTCTTGGAGGATAACCTGCAGAAGATGGTATTTCTCATTGCGCATTTTATGTCTCGCAAACGTATAATAGAATTAGTGATAGAAAAGGGTTGATATCTTGAAATGAAGACTTGTTGTGGGTTAAGTATCTGACTAAAGAGAGTAAACTAATTAGAAACAATTGCATCTTAGCTGTCAGAATTCTTTTTTTTTTTTTTTTTGGCTCAGGATGCCATGGGAAAAATACATGGAAGAATTCCAATCTCAAGAGATACATTTATAAATCAACCAGAAAAGTGCAAAACATGTTTATTTTTAAATCTTTGATTACATAAATGGAATCTAGACTAATATGCAGAGACATCTGTAAAATGTTCAGGTTTATTTTACTGTCTTCATTGTGTGACTGTAACTGATAAGATGTTCACAGTTTTGTTTGCCTAATATATTGCTTTCTGGAGTATGCAGTTACTTTTTTTTAAGGTTAGTGAATAATTTTAATTTCATTAAATATATAACTTTATCCAGTGCCTTGAGTAAAAGTTTTGTTACAAAGACTGTCAGTTGGGGGAGGGATCAAGAAATGTTGGGGTCGGATTCTGTGGACAAATGAGATGCTTATTAAACTACTATGAAGCATTGTGTTCTTGTACAAGTAAAGACAGAAGAACTTGTATTAAAAATGTATAAGTAACCCAATTCTCCAAATTTAATATATAGGGACCTCTGCTCCAGTTGAGTTCAGATCTATCTAGAGTAAGACAATATTATGCATTTTCGCATTAGGATCTGGATGGATGCTGAACTTTGGGGCTATGTAGGGAAATTTGCATAAAGGCTGACTTGATTTCTTAATGTTTATTAGTGTATTAGGACCTCAAAAGTCTGTGTATATATGACTGCAAATGATTTTAATAAAAGTAATTTTCACATTCTGCAGTGCTTTAATTGCAGCAATTGATAGAGAACTTGAACAGGTTGCAGAAATATTGTAAGAGAAATCAATGCTGTAATTTTTGTTTGTGTCCCTGGAAATTTACCTTGCCATAGCTTTGTCTGTAGTGATAAACTATTGACTGGAACTCCTCACTGCTACTCTCCAAGGATTAGGTAAATTATTACCATTGTGCCTTGTTACAATAACTTCTTGGTCTTTTCTTTAATTGTACCTCTGGGTTAGGCCAACTACAGGTCCTTCTGTCTTATTTACTCTGGGAATATTATTCCTAAATCTATTAGGTAGTGATACATTTCAAATTGTATATAAATGACCCAATTAGTTGGAAGCCTAACAACAGCATAACTAAGATCCAGGGAATACTTCAGGCAAGTACAAAGGCTTGGGCATATCCAGTGAATTTTCTGCTTTTCACCTATGGATTGTGGATCTCCATGTTTATATCACAATTAGTTTAGAAATATCAGTTGAGTTGATATTGAGAAGGCACATCCTAAAGCTCCATTAAAGTCTATGCATTCTGATATAGACTTCAAAAGTGTCTCTCTCTGTCTCTCTGTTTCCCTCTCTCTGTTGGTGGGTCGGTGCATGGGTGGATGGATGGAGAGAGAAAGAGAGAGATTTTATGTTGGTTATTAATAATAAAACAGGGCAGATTTAAAACTTCCAGTGTATTTTTAAAAGGTTGACAGTAAAATGATACTCACATAACCTAAGAGCAATATTTTGGAGTGAAATGATCAAAAGGATCAGTTTTGTTGTAATCCACTTATGGTCCAATAAAATGTCCCCTTGCAAAAGACTACCAGGATGACAGCCACTGCCATAAGAAGAAAGCAGAAAAAGCACAGTAAACTGCTGATTTCTAAAGGTATACAATCCAAACTATTTATGACCTACAACTATCTTATAACTTAGCTTCCACCACAAGGCAATAACCCACTGACTCTAGGAGGAGGAACATCATCCTAGAAAGCATTTAGGATTATTCAGGGAGAATCTAATCATTAAGGTCTGGATATCAATGTGTTACACAGCCAAAAAAAAAAAGGGGGGGGAGACAGAATTTTGCACAGAGGGAGCTTTAACAGGAGGGAGAGCCTTTTTGAAATCTTAGTTAAATATCTTTTGATAGGCAGTCCATTTACAAAGACACTTTCCCCATGATTTTTTTTTATCACGAAGTGCTTCTGATCTCCAAATGAGGATATGTTTTCATTAAATTGCTTCCACCCACCCACCCCAAGAGCATTGTATCATTATGGCTCACTGACACCAACTGCAGCTGACAGCTGTTTTGCAATCATCTTACCTTTAATTTGTATGTGTTAAAGTAGTAAACTGATTTCTTAAATTCTTCCATTTCTTAAACATTATGCTTGTTTAAACAACTTCCTGTAATTAAATATGTGTCTCTGTGTTATGTGTTGTCATGTTGCTTCTGACTTGGTGCAGCTTTAAGAGGGTTTTCCTTTCAGTTCTATTTCTTTTAATAAGTCTTGCAGTGTCAGTTTTGATATTAAAAATTCTAATGTTTTACTTTAGTTATTTTACTTTCATTTACTGCCCTGGTAAAAGTGGTAAAATATTATTTTGCTTATCATTTTAATTGATTTTCATTTGGATTTGTACACTTTAGTTCTCCACTATGGAAGTAGCAGATATGTATTTAGCATATCTGTGGGTCATTAGTTCTTAATGTTTCCCCCCTGTCCTTGTTGATGTTTAACAATTCATCTCAGTCTAATGTAAATACAGGCCTCATTTTCCAATAATGTTGAAAGAAATAGCTGTGTAATTTGGGTATCTGGATGGAAGTCAGAGGTCAGGAGTTTGATTGCTCACTGTGCTTCTGTGAGAAGAGCCCAGTCTTTACAACCTTGGGCAAAGTACATGGTCTGAGAGTCCTTCTTGAAAAGGGGAATGGGAAATCTGAGTGCAGTGTACCTAGAAAATCATGGAAGAAATTGCATGTGTTGGATTCAGATTGATAGCACAAAAGTACGTATATTATTGCTCATGCGGGAACAATTTTCTTCAAAGAAGTTTCAATTACCTGATTGTATTCCTTGCAAAAAGCTGGTTTTGTTAAATGCATAAACTTTTGCTGAATTGTTTTGAATAACTGAGCAATGAGAATTGCTGAATCTTTGAAATTGACACTCATAGATGGATAAGGTTGCTGTAGTTAATGAATAAAGCAGTTTTTCCAAATGCAAATCAATATTTCTAATAGCAGAATTGGGTTCTCGAAACCCTTATTTCAAAAAATATGTTATAAAATTCAGTTGACATTCTGGGCTCTGCCTTGTGGATAGAATATTTGATCACAGTAACATTGCATAATGAAATTTCGCTGCAGAAATTCCATCAAAAATTAACTTTCTCATCAATATGTACATCACTTTGATAATGCAACTCATACCACCTGCATGTTTGTAATGCCACATAATATGTATCAAGGATCTGTGGTAGCAGAATCTATACATGGATATAACAACTAATTATAATTAGATCTGTACATGGATATATGAATTAATTGAATGCTACCTTCTACTCTGAAGTTACTTTGGACGGGGAATTGAGAAGAGTTGAGAGTTGGTGATAAATACTACGCAAGTCAAAAAGCAGGGGAAGGGAAGCGTGGAAGGGAAGAGAAAAGTTGACAATTTAAGAAGCAACTTACATTGAAAGGATTATTTTGAAAGATTAGTACATTTTTTAAAAATGTCGTTTTTTCAGTTCACAAGGATAGTGAGAAAATACCAGTAAGGTAAAATATTAAAAATGGTGGTTACTGGAAAGATGACAGTGGATGGAAAGATTATAATATAATCATAGTTTAACAAGAAAGTTAGAAACAGCAAGGTAAGAGAAGTAGGGAAAGTAAAAAGACAAACCAATGAAGATGCTGAGAGAAAAACAGAGGTGATCACAATAGGGAAAAGCCACAAACTGATCGACAGATTTAATTGGGTTGTGTCTTCCACCATTAAACTGTCATTTTATCATTCTCCATTTGTTCTGTATCAGCAATGAGGAATCTTTATTCCTCTAGATGTTTTAGACTTCAAGAACATGCAGCTGGATAGATCAGCAGTAAGGGATAGTGGGAGTTACAGTCTAAAACATCAAGAGGAACAAAGATCCCCCAGCCTTCTCTTGTGTGACTCATTCAGCATATTTATCCTCTTCCTGGCGCATGCACGTCAGTGTTGGTATTTATGTTCACCCATTAATTTTCACATGTATTCACATTTTAAGAGACCATACAAATTGTTTTCTTTTAGAAAAATGCTTAATGTTATTCAGATGCAACAGTGAATTGGCCTAGGAAATTTGATATTCAATTCAGTGCTCATCAGACTTCGTCTCTAATGGCGCCATTTCCTTTCATATCTCTGAGGTGATTGAAATGCCATTCTTTAAAGTGAAATGTCCTAAACCAGTATCTGGCAGTCCCTATTAGCTGAAGTGCATCGCAAACAGTAACAAGGTCTCCAAGGACCAGTTTTCTTGCAACCAGCGTAGTCATATTTTCTCATTAGTTCATTTCAGTTGTCACTAATGCCATGTTCTGCGCTTTTGCAAAATAGACCAAAACATAAAAAGTGTGTGTGCATGTAGAACAGACAATTATTTTTCATAATTCAAGGTCCCTTTGAATCCATTTGACACCTTGTACTTTACGCAGTTTAATTAATTAACCTTTATATCAGTTTAACATAGAATGTTAGAGAGATTGCTCCTAGGAAGAGTGTACAAATTGCAGTGTACCAGAGAAACGTCTTCTAAACTTGAGTTTAAATTACTTGATTCGTAGCCACTGTATAAATAAATGCAGAAAGCCACAAAAATATTTAAATGTATTGATTTTAAAATACTTTACTAGCATATGTTGGCAGGCGAAGAATGAGTTGTGATCATCCCTCTATGTTTCAATATATTGCTGTAGTTTTCTCGTAACAATATACTCTGGCAATGAAAACAGAGACTTTTAGGTGGATTGTTGTGTCTTACCTTGTAGTTACAATGGGTGAATATTTATGTACCATACTATATGTTTATGGCTGGAATCCTGCTGTTCTTTTCTATGTAGTGGCCAGCTTGAATATGCAGTTAACAAATTAAGTCTGTTGCACAAGGGATGTCCAGTACCACTTTTTAGTAGTGTCACTGCCAGCTGGAAATGGCTTGAGACTGAAAAATGTTATGAAGAGTTTGAAATAGTGTTTGAGTTTTGTTTTGTATTGAATGATGCCTATTTAGTAAACAAACATAATTTGACCATAATTATAGCCGGAGTGATCATGTATGTTTTTACACATATAGCAGTTAACGTATGAGGGAGGGAAAAGCTTTTCCACCTACTTTGTTTTATTTTCACAATAAAGCAGTGACAACTTGGTAGAGAAACCACAGTATGGTGCAAGAAGTAGTTACTAGAACACGTAGCTAGTGATCAGTTGCAGGCTAAGTGCTTGGCAGTAAAATAATGATTTTTCTACTGAAAAAGGCTTGCCGATCTGAATTTGCTGAAATGTATGCAACTAAAGAAATTGTGTAATTAAATGCATAATGAAAAAGGTAGCATAGGTAAATAGTAAAACCCATAAGACAAAATGAAATTATTTTGTTTATTTATTTCTGGATATTTGTTGGTTTGATTTTCATATATTTGGAGGAACTATGTAAAATAGAAAAAAATATAATTTTATTAGAGAAGCCAACAAAGGCTTTGAAATTTAAATCTCAAATCTCCATTCTAATGATTGTGTTTCTGTAGCTAAATACCTGTGCTTTTCTTGTAGATTGTAATTTCATGTTCTGATGTTCATTGACATCTGTAATTATTGTGAATATGCAGGAACGAATCAAGGTTATTATTTATATTTAAATCTGTTCTGTCACATATTGGCCAAAATGTTTATTTTTTTCTTCACGTCCAGCTCATTGTATGTTAGTTGCCTTTTCTTTGTAGTTGCATATGGGGTGTTCGCTAACCCATTGTGAATACATAACTCTATTGTTGTTTTCCCCCCCATTATTAATGTATATCCAATGTATCAGATGCCTGGGGGTCACTGTTTTTGTCTGGGGTGTTGGTGATTGGTTTTATAATAAATTTTAAAATAAAAAAAAACTCTGTTGTTTTTAATGTAGTGATCATCAGCATGTGTAACTACAAACTAGAGATCTATGGAGTACAGTGGAACCTTGACTTACATGCTGCTTGATTTGCAGCATATTTGACTTGCAGCAAGAAGGGGCCTGTTTGACTTGCGCTGCAGGCTTTGACTTACAGCTCGGAGCCCCGGCGCAAGGCCCCAGAATTGGGTGGCAGCCACGACCCAGCATCGCAGCTGCCGCATCCAAACTGCTCCTGCCTTCTTCCTCTCCTCCGGAAGCGGCGGCTTCGGTGAGGCCAGCTCCAAGCATCTGGAGCTGGTCCTCGGCCTCACTGAAGCCGCCGCCGCTGCCGGAGGAGAAGAAGGGCCAGGAGCTCGGGGCTGGCCTCACTGGTTAGACAGTCTGCTCAGTCTTGTAAAAAATCTGGCTGCAGAATTCTGGTCCACAATGGAAGCATTTTAGTTGGGGAGCTGTACAGTTGTGGGACTCTAATGGTAAGCATAGAGTTGTTCAGAACTTGGAACGTCAGGTTAAAAATCAGTAAAACTTAAATGTTAGACATTGTTGCTATGAACATTAAAAAGTGGAGGCGTATAACTTGTGGACTATAATTCCACTGCCTCCTCCTCTCTTTGAAGAGACATTTCATTTACATCACTGGAAGGAATCTCCTATCCCAGTCAAATTTGTGTTAAATTGCTGTTTTGGGGGATCTTTTTCATCATCTGGAACGGATTAATCCACTTTCCCATTACTTTCTATGGGAAAAGTTCATTTGATTTAAGGCATGTTTGACTTATGTCTAGACCTCCGAAACGGATTAATGACGCAAGTCAAGGTTCCACTGTATTGACATAGCATTTTGCTCATGGAGCAATTACACTTCAGGTTTGCTAAAAGGATTCTGGCTGATGTTTTAATATTTGGCATTTTTTCCTCATAAATAATTTTGTAATATCTTGAATAAGGATATACTCAGACAAAATACATTAATGCAAATTGTTCATCAGTAAAATAGTTATTTTACAAGTAATTCAGTTTGAAAAGTCAAGATGTAATGGCTGAAGTCCTGTTGTGTAGTTACACAAATAGTGTAAGTAGAGTTAAGTCACCATAAGTTAAGAAATCTCCATAAATATTATCTTTTGCATGCAGTGTTGTATGACTCAGCATCCTACCATTGGAAACAGTTCATTATATAGAGGCATGGGGTAATACTTTCTCTTTTATAGATCCCACTGGAAGCTATTTATACTGATGTTGGCATCATTTTGATGCCAAGCTAAAACATATTTATTTCAGCCTTTCATGGTTGAGAATCATGACATGTGCAGGTTTTAATGCAATGGTTTCAATGTTTTAATTTTGTGTTTTAAACTTTGGTTTTAAATTGTTTTAAACATACAATATCATGTTTTAAAATGTTTGAAAATAATTTTATACAGTTCTATAACCCACTATGAGACTAGGTTATATAAGGCAGGTTATAAATGTTTTGGAATAAATAAATAATGTTCATGGAGATTTCTCAAATTTATGACATTTTGCTTCCACAATAACTGCAAAACATTTCAGCCAGTATATTTGAAATCTTTCAATATATTTACTAAAGATCACAATTTTAATTTTATCAAATAACTCGTGGTATTTTAAAATTCCAGTAGCAATTAATTTCTCAGTAAGGTAACATATGTATAAGCCATTTTTAATTCAAATTCCAGATGTGTTGAGGTCATTGCTAAAGAAGGACAGAACCTGAAAGAACTTTATTTGGTGTCATGTAAAATCACAGACTATGGTAAGTAATACTGCTTTGTTCTTTTCCTTTAAAACTTCTTTAAAATGTTTATGATTCAGTCTTTCAGATTACTTCTTTTTCACAGTGTAGATTAAGTGAAAAATTACAAAGCTTCAAAACTGGTTTGAATCCAGTTGCTATATGAAAACAATTAAACTGATAATGATTTCAAAAGACCATATAATGCTAGATAAAAAGTTTCTATCCTGTTTAACAAATAGTTAATGTTGAATATTAAATATTGCAACCTTTCCTAAAGTTCATATGCTACATTGTTGGTGCATGCCAAAATAAAATGCTTCTCAAAAGGAAATTACGAAAGTGACGTATTTCTCATTTCAGTTATCATGCCAGTTGTTTCTTTTGAGATTCCATATGTACAGGGAAACAATTTTATTGTGCATATCTTCTGTTTCTAATGAACAGGCCTCTGAAAATGGAGCAATAGTTTGAATTGATTTGTCAGTTTGGATATTATGCTTATTTTTAGCTAAACTTCCTTAACTATAAGGTGGTATAATTTCTGACTCAAATGGTTGTTCTAACAATTCCAGCTAAATACATGTAGTGGTACCTCTACTTACGAGTTTAATCCATTCCGAATATATGGTCTTAAGTTGAACAACTCTTAAGTAGAGCAACCTTATCTTAAAAAAATACAAAAAAATGCAAGTAGAGCAGACCACAATTAAAATTTGTAAGGCAACAGTTAAAACGCCAATGGTTTTTCGCTCTTAAGTTGAATTGCTCTTAAGTTGAGCCACTTGTAAGTAGAGGCACCACTTTATACCCATAGAGCTTTTGAATTTGTGAATTTTTATTTTGCATCCATGGTAAGCTTGCAGCACACACAAAAGGAGGCTGTTGTCTAGCCAACTCATCATTTCTACTAGTTGGTTTCCTAGTTCAAATTTATTTGTTATGGTTCAGTATGTGGGGGGAATGGGAGAGGAACAACCTGCATTTTTAACATTAGTGATTGAATACACAATTTTTGTCAGTAAAACTTTGGTGGTAAAATACCACACGGTTAGTTGTATGGATCCAAGGGATATTTAAATTTATGTCTCACTAATGGTAATCCTGTTGTTCCTCGTGTTGAAAACTACTTTGAGGTGTTTTAAATAATAGATTGTAATATTATTGTGATCTGTTTTACTTTTAAAAAAATAAATATTCCTAGTAAATGAAGTCATGTAGAAGAAAGTCATGTACAGTAAGTATCATTTGACAGAATGTGATAGAAAATGATACAGATGAAATATACTTAACATAAGGTTTGTGAGTATAGGCCTGTACCTTCTCAGCCAAAGTATTCAAATTACTACAAAGGTAATAAAATATATATCATTTTTATAATCTTGTCAAGAATGTCACATTTTGTTTGAGCTGAATTCTGGTATTATGCATCTAGCTCTGGATGCCTGGATCTTTCCCATGTCAATTTTTTTGAAATTGTTGAGATTGTCAATTTGTGATCTGCCACAATATTCTGTTCAATTTCTTAGTCTATTCTGTTTAAATTATCTGATAACTCTTTAATGGTTTAATGTGAGCATTAAACCTTATTATTGTTATAATGGTATTACTTCAGCATTTTGATGGGTTTGATTTGTATTAAATGCCTTGATAAATATTGCTTGTAGACAGAATTGTTTGTAAAATTGCTTGCAGTGGATGTGAATACATTTCTAATTATCCTTGTTGGGCTGGGGCACCTCCCTTATGAAGAAAGGCTAAAACATTTGGGCCTCTTTAGTCTGGAAAAAAGGCGCTTGAGGGGGGATATGATTGAGACATACAAAATAATGCAGGGTATGAGTAAAGTGGATAGAGGGAAGCTCTTCTCCCTCTCCCAACATACCAGAACTAGGGGCCATACACTCAAATTGAGGGCTGGGAGAGTAAAAACTGACAAAAGAAAATATTTTTTCACCCAGCGTGTTGTAAGTCTATGGAATTCCCTGCCACACAATGTGGTGATGGCATCTGACCTGGATGCCTTCAAAAGGGGATTGGACAGATTCCTGGAGGAAAAGTCCATCACAGGTTACAAACTATGATGGAGATGTGTAGTCTCCAGGCTTTAAACCAGGGTACTTCAAGGGCCAGATGCAGGAGAGTGGTATCAGGAGACAGATATCTAGTCTCATGCGCTCCCAAACACATCTGGTGGGGCCGCTGTGAGATACAGGAAGCTGGACTAGATGGGCCTTTGGCCTGATCCAGCATGGCTCTTCTTATGTTCTTATGTTCTTGTTGCTTATACATATGCAACATGTTTATTACTAAATGATTTAAGAGAGTCATGAAATAAAAACAAGTGTTTCTATTGATTTTTCAGTTTTACATTTCACACCTGCTAATTTGTGCCATCAGTTTAACATAATGAAACAAAGACAGTGTTTGTATCCTTACAAAGGATGGAAATGTTGGTTGTTTTAGTTTGGAGAGGCTCTATGCCATACAAAATACATTTATGGGGAGATTGTACAGCTGCAAGAGCCTCGTGGCACAGTGGTTAAATGCCTGCACTGCAGCTAAAACTGTGCTCGTGACTTGAGTGTCAGTCCCAGGTAGCAGGCTCATGGTTGACTCAGCCTTCCATCCTTCCGAGGTCAGTAAAATGAGTACCCAGCTTGCTGGGGGGGGGGGCAATGTTTAGCCTGCATCATTAAATTGTAAACCGCCCAGAGAGTGCTTGAAGCATTATGGGGTGGTATATAAGCAGAACGCTTTGCTTTGCTTTGTAAGATGAGGCAATAACTGTGTCCAGAACTGTGTTATCATATTTCATTTTTCCCTCTAATACAACATTTCTAGGAATTTAGAGGTTTAACTTTTTGTGACTTACACATATGAGTGCTGGCCTCTGCAGAGCAGCAGCATCATTATTGTAGCATACAATAACGTTGAATTTTTGTGAGCATATCTAGAATTCATATATAGGCCTAAAAATTGGTAGCATAAGAGTTCAGTGTTCATTCAGGGCAACTGTCTGGGAAATAAAATAACATTATATTGTTATAATAATGACTGAAATGCACCGACTACAAAACTAACATTTACTTTTGTATATAAGTATACAGAAATACCTTGGTTTATTCGTGCCTTGGTTTAAGTGTGTTTTGCAAGACAAGCAACCATCGCTGATCAGTTTTGCCTTGATCAACTAGCAGTATCTTGCAATACGAGCAGTGGACCAGGTTATATGATCACAAGTGCAGCCAATGGTGGCTCCCCCCCCCCCGGTCTCTTTCCCTACTGGATTGTGGAGGGTTGTCTGGAATATTCCATCTCAGGCAAGCCTCAAAAGCAGAGGGAGGAGAGAGGAAGTCCCCCTCTTGTCTCCCTTGCACAAGATATGAACGTTTTCAAAGGAGAGTGCAGGTTAGGATTTTATTTTTCTTTATATTTATATTTTTATTTAATTTGTTTTAAACATCCTTTCTTATTTTTCATACCATTTCTAGTCATGGGGCAGCTGGTCAAGTATGTAGATGGCTGCAAATTGCATTTTATTATTGTCAAGTTAAAACACAGAGTAAAATCCATTTCTTAGTCCCAAGCAGAGCAGATTCTGCATCTAGGTACCTAACCATGTATGGATGTGGACTTCTAGCCAATGTGTTTTGTGAGTTTTGGCATTTTCTATTTATAGTATGTGGACTATGGGATCCCAGAATGAATAATCAGAATTTCCATTATTACGTGTGGGAAAATTTGCTTTGATGTAATAGTGTTTTGGTTTACAAGCACGTTTCCGGAACGGACTATGCTCATAAACCAAGGTAGTACTGTAATACCTAAATATGTTCTTGGCAGTCAGAATTCTTCCCCCCCCCCCATATGTTACCTTTCTTTGATACCAAGTGCTTGTTGTTAAATGCTCTTTTAATAATAATAAGAAATATCTTAATTATCAAAAAGTATTCAACTGCAGTCATTTAGTAAGACATGTTTTGTAAGTTTCTGAATTTTTTACACACCCGTTCCCAATGAACAATACAGTTCTTCCATTTTACACTCCCTATAATTTCTAAGACCCAGTGCAGTGTCGTGGATAGGATGATGGACTAAGACTCTGGAGAAGAGGGTTTGAATCCCAGCTTGGCCATGTACTGTATTTTTGCCCCATAAGAAGCACTCCCCCCCAACAGTAAGGAGAAATGTCTGTGTGTCTTATGGGGCAAATGCACCCCTGCTGGTAGCCTCCAAATTGGCTGCAACGGACACCTCTGGATCTTGTGAAGGTCACAGCTGCAGTGGAGGCTTGCACACCCAGCTGTAATAAAAAATTACCTTGCATTAATGATTTGTTCTGTAGAATAGGAGACGGAGATCATTCTGCCAAATTGAAGACCATAGAGATAAGAAACGGGCTAGAGAGTAACCACACACCGTAATGACCATAGAGCTGCATCTCTATGGTCATCATGATGGGTGGTTATTTTCTAGTCCGTTTCTTATCTCTATGGTCTTCAATTGGGCAGAATGATCTCTGTCTCCTATTCTGCAAAACAAATCAGTCATGCAAGGTATTTTTTTAAAAACAGTTGGGTGTGCAAGCCTCCACTGCAGCTGTGACCTTCACAAGATCCAGAGGTGTCCGTTGCGGCTGCAGCTGGTGCTGGGGACCTGCACCGGGTTTGGAGGCCTCCGCAAGGGCCAGAGGCTTCCCAGCATGGAGACCTGGGCGGGGGGCGGGCGCTTGTTTTTTCATTTTTACTCTCCAGCCATGCTGCTCCGGATCTCCCAAGAGCAGCATGGCTGGAGAGTAAACTGGGGCTGGAGCTCTATCGGGACTGCAGTATCTATGTGTGAATATAATTTTTCACACATACAAACCTCTAAAAACTAGGTGCATCCTATGGCCCAGTACGTCTTATGGGGCGAAATACATAATAATCTCACTAGGGGAGTAGAACTGTTAAAACCACTCTTGAGATATCTCACTTACCGTGAAATACCTGTTAGGGTAATTATAATTTAGTTCCAACCTGAGGATACATATGTATCTTTCTATACACAGTCACATGCATGCTGTATTCTTGATGCTTCATAAATACCTTCAGCTCATTAGTAAAAGATACGTGTTCTATCATACAGATCTTCTCCAGTACTTGTAAGTACAGGGAAACAAATAGAAAATATATTTGTAAATAAAATGTTCTGCTGATTGTGCAAACCCTTCAAAATATTTCTTAGCAAAATCTATTTTTGGGGAAATAGTTCAATAATTCAACTTCAAGCTTTTGAAGCTTTTCCAATGCTTTTTGAAAATGTACCATTGGTCTTACTTTTGGATATCATGTATGTTAGATGTTAGATGCTAACTTGCATATTAGATACATGTTAGATGCTACCTTGCTTACACCAGCTGTGTTAAACAGATACTTTCAATAACACTTTATGAATTAATGTGTTAAAACTGAACGTATGTATGACTAAATTTAGACTCACTATGTCATTTGGAATTGTGATTAACAGGTCCTGTTCATTTTCATTGGGTTAGTTCTATAAAAGACGAGTTCTGGATTTTGCCCATGATTTAAGCAGAAAAACCTGTTGCAGGCCTAACATTTTGTTCATTGCCATGTATTTGGGTATACTTATCCCTATAGAGAATGTCTCTCCAATTTCACCCTTTGTTCTTCCATCACCCTGAACATGCGAAGTAGAATGAAGCGGATTGAGTGAGAACCTTTGCAATGGTTCCAAGTCATATGCAGAGTCTTCATGGGTAGTGGTGGCTCTCCTCTTGAGACTCATCCTCCACATATTAAAAGCAATGAAAGTGATAACAGAAGGGATTCGGACCCTTCCTTCGACACATAATGTATT
This sequence comes from Phrynocephalus versicolor, assembly GCA_023846285.1. NCBI lineage: Eukaryota > Metazoa > Chordata > Lepidosauria > Squamata > Agamidae > Phrynocephalus > Phrynocephalus versicolor. The sequence continues at coordinate 55,246,020 of JAHTLZ010000237.1, forward strand.
CACAAAGCCAGAATTTATTTTCCATATTAAAAGCATTGTGTTAATAGAATTCTATGCACTCAGTCCTTTCATGTGTACAATAAGTTTTTGCCTGTTTGTTATATCAAGACTCGGACAGCTTGAAGAGACATGGAAAAGAGAAAAAGCTCCTGTGATTATTGCTGAGAAGTGGGGAAGGAGTTTAGTAGTGTTAATTTCATATTAATTGTTAATCTTTTCCTTGCACTTAAGGCATCTGATTAGACCCTTGTGACTGTAATATCCCCTTATCCTAGAGCTCTCAAAACAGGCAAAATAAAATAAAATAAAGTACATTTTTCAATGATGATTAGTCAAGAGAAAAATATCACTTTTTGAGTATGCTAGAGTTCTCACAATAAGAATTAGCAGGCATTACTTGAAGCATTACTTGTCATTTTAGCTATAGCATTTTAAATATAATTTACAAATTAAGGTATGATTGTATTAGGAATACATTGTCAATAAATGCTCTTACCTGATTTCCCTCACAGGGAATAAGCAAGTATTAATGAGCATAACAGATCAAACAGCATCAAGAGACATTAATTTAGTCTTGTATCACAATGATTTTTCATTAGAGCCCTTTTAGATACTCAGTTGTGAATTATCAGCTGATATATATAATATACTTATGTGAACTGACTAACATGCAGAGTACAAGCATAGATTTAGAGACAGGCTGCCTACTGGCACTTTTATTGAAATGTAAGAGTATCTGTTAATCTCTGCTTATAGTCCTGGGTGGTGTTAATAAAGATAACCCCTATGGACAGTGACAATATAAAGTATATTATAGAAACTCATCACCTAAGTCAGAGTGTAAATCACATAAATTATCCCTTGAAAAATAAAGTTTTATTCAAACTTTGTTGACCATATTCTTAAAATCACTCATGCAAAAAAGGACATTTTCTACATTATCTGGAAGCACTGTAGTTCATAACCATCAGAAATCCATTTTCTCTAAATAACTTTTAAAAATACTCCTGATATCAAGAACATCCCAGATCATTTTCTTTTAAGTAAGTTTAGAATTCGCATTTCAGAGCCCCATATAGTGAGGTAAATTACAGCAATAACATATTCTGTAAAGCTGCAGATGTTGGGCCCCATAGTACATAAGAAGTTGCTTTCTGTATGAGCAAAGAAGCAAAGTAAACTTCATTTTGTTCTGTCAGATTGACATACTGCTCACTGCCACCATCTTTTTTCCTACAAGGTGGACTTAACTACAAAATAGCATGTCAGAAGGAACTTTTAAAAGTACAATGGTACCTCGACTTACAACATTAATCCATACTGAATGCATCTTCAGAAGTTGAATTATACGTAAGTCGAACAGCAGTTTCCCATAGGAATGTACTGAAAATCCAGAGAGAATGGATTAATAGATTTTCAATGTATTCCTATGGGAAGGCTGTCCCAATCCCTCAATCAAGAGCAGCCAAAGGCTGCTCTCTGCAGCCCTGCCACACAGCTGACTTTGACAGGTCCAACCTGTCAAAGTCAGCTCTGTGGCGGAGTTGTGGGGAGCAGCCTTCGGCTGCCCTTGATTGACAGAGATTGCCCATTGTTCTTCGGCCAGCCCGGACGCCTTGCAAGGGAAGTGCTTACCTCCGGGTAAGTGCTTACCTTTGCTTACCTCCAGGCTGGCCAGATCAACCCAGAGGCAGGCACTTCCCTTGAAGGTGCCCAGGGTGGGAAAAGATTGCAGGAACCGATGAATCTTCAGCCAGCCCAGGTGGTTTGAAAGGCAAGCGGCAGTGGTGGATCCACCACCGCTTCCCTTGCAAGCCTCCTGGGGTGGGCGAGGATCAATGGGTCCATGCTCTGCCCACCAATATGGTGAGCAGAACATGGACCCATTGATCTTCACGCAGCCCAGGGAGTTTGGAACGGAAGCGGGGGTGGTGATGCACTGCTACCACTTCCCTTCCAAACTGCCTGGGCTGCGAGAAGATGCATCAGTCCCAGAAGATCCCTGGGATGAATGCATCTTTGACCAGCCCGGACGGTTTGGAAGGCAAGTGGTGGCAGTGGATTTCCACCGCCACTTCCCTTGCAAGCCTCCTGGGCTGGGCGAAGATCAGTGAGTCCATGCTCTGCCCACCTGTTCCTCCCTTCCAAACTGCCTGGGCTGCACGAAGGTGCATCCATCCCAGACGATCCCTGGGACCGATGCATCTTCGCGCAGCCCAGGCGGTTTGGAAGGGAGGCATGCCTAATTATCAATGGTTTTTACTCTAGCATCCTGACTTTACTGTTATTCTGGTCTACCGTAGTTTCATTGTTCTTGAGAGACACTGAATCCTGATTGGCAGGAGTGGCTTCTTCTTCAGTCCCCTATGCCTCTGGCATTGTACTGCGGGCTGGTTCCCTCCTCTGTCCATGTTTTCCTGTGCTGGAGTGGGTTTAGTAGAGGTTGAATGGGCTTGCAAATATGCTGAGAAACCTGTTTATGCTCTATTGGGAGTTCCCTTTTGCTGTTCTAGCTTTAATTTTAGAAATATTACCAAGAGTCCTGTTGGTGTTCATATAGGGTTTCCATAACTTGCTCAAGCTAATTGCAGCTAATTAACAAAGTGCCAGTGTACCTCTCTTTTATGCAATTTTGCATACAACCAGACACACATCCTAGCAGCTTGACAGGTAGCTGCAGTTAACTACATCAAGTTAGGTGAACCTTATGCGAACACCAGTAGGATCCTGGACAGTAAATAAATGCTTAACACCCCCACCCCCGAACAGTGCATGAGCAGACATTTGATATATCAACAGATCCTTTTTTATTTTAGTACCCCATGATTCCTGTGCATTTTGGCCCAAATCTGCCTTATTCTGTCCACCAACTTTGAGTTTGCTATGGCCAGACCTTGTTTAATGCGTAGTTCAGAAACTGCAAAATTTAATTTCATCATCATCATCCTTCAATCTTGAGAGTTTACAAATAGTTCACAAATCAAAAAGTATAGTCTTCCTGCATACATATTACAGTATGTGAGGCATGAGGACAAATATATTTGCATATTTCCTTTTTACTCTTCCTTGCAAATGTTTAGGGCGTCCTGAGGCTACTACTTTTTATCATCCAAAAATCTTATCTTTCGGCTCTTAGCTCCTGTCATTAAACTGGCATTTCTCCTAGCTCAGCTGAAGGCATTAACAAATCACCTTAAAGTTTTAAAAACATTGTTTCCAATGCAATTTAAATGTATGAATTATAGTTCTTCCATAAGTCAAGTGGAATGATTCTAGTTTTGAAATGTCAGGGATCTTTCTGACCTAGCTAAATTAATGGCCTACTTTATTTGCAATTCTCTTTCATCCACCGCCCCATTCTTGGTTATTTATTAACTATACATACTGAACACATTGCATCTAATTATAAAATGCCAAAAGCTCATATGAAATGTTTCTATAAATATGTAACCACTTGGGTTTTAATACACAAAAAGAATAATAATAACTGAAGCAGAAGATGGGTGGAAATTCCAGTAATAAAGGAAATGTGATTCAGCAGTGTTTGATCTAAGAAAAAAAACTGAAAACTATAAAATTGTGAATGAAGAAAACTGCCCTATTTCCTGGGTGGCTTCCCCTTCTGCACGCTAATTTTGTTACTGCCTGTGAATACTTAAGTGGGTAAAAGAAACGTTAATGTGCTATAGCAGAGAAAACATTAACAAAAAAAAAAAACTGGCTTCTAGCTGTGGTCAGTCATTAAGTGGGTGGAGTAATGTTACCACAACCTAACTTCACCCCAATTTTTTAGAGAATAATTGAACATGGAAAATTGAAAATGATACGAAGATACAGTGGTACCTCAGTTAAAAAAATTAATTAGTTTTTTGGGCCATTTCACTGTGCAAAAATTTTGTTAACCAAAATGCGGTTTCCCATTGAAATGAATGGCAAATGAATTAATCCGTTCTGGGGGTCCAAAAAAAGAGAGGAAAAAAGCCATCCCCCCCCCCAGACCTCTTTATAAAGTGCACTTTAAAGAGCTGGAACACACACACCTGGCACACACGCACCCTAGTTCAATGCAAACATGGACAAAAGAAAGTAGCAAGACAAACCCCAGCCTGTTCCTGCCAAAAGTGCAATGGAAAAAAAATGCAAACATGGACAAAAACAAGCAGAAAGACAAACCCAGCCCATTCCTGCCTATGGAGCAATGGGGGAAAATGCAAAGATTGACAAAAGAAAGCAAGGAAACCTCAACTCCCTACCTTTCCAAGTTTGAAAGGTCCAAAACCCTCTGCACAAAAATATCCAGAATGGCTCCAAGACATCATCATCATCATCATCATCATCATCATCATCATCAAACCTGCAGGAGGACAAATTAAAGAATGGTAAGATCAAGAAATATATGACTAAAAATACTGGCTAAGTACAAGGAAAATTGGTGAAGCATTGGAAATAGTGAAACAGCAAATAACAGCAACAGCTAGAAAAATCGAAAGATATGTTGCTAGATTTACTCAGCATAAAGACAGCCAGTTGTTTCAATCACATCAAAGAAAATTCTATCAGAGTTTAAATCAGAAGATAGGTATAAAAGATGAAAAGCCTGAAAAAATGGCAACCATTCAGTTTTAGAAAGACATATGGTGGACTGAGAAAGATTGTAATAGAAATGCTGGATGGCTCCAAAATTTTGAGAAGAAATTCTCCAAGTGCACAATGGACCAACCAGAAATAACAGCTGATATGATCACCAAAAGAGTACAAAGAGTTAAAACTGGACATCACCTAGCAAAGTATTCATGCCCTAATTGAAAATGCGATCAAGAACTGGAAAACAGAATTGTTTGTCAGGCATGAAAGCTACAGATCGGTTAGCATTTAATGAAGGATTTTTCAAGGTGACTTTTTGTCACATCTGCTATTTACTATTGCCCTAATTCCCCTCTCAATAATTTTGCAGAAGAGAAGTTCAGGGTACCAAACTGCTAAAAATTCAGGGAAATTTTCTCATCTATTGTATATAGATGATTTAAAGTTGTATGGAAAATCAGAAACTGAAATACACTCACTGACCATCACAGACCGAATTTTCAGTACTGATGTTAGTATTGAGTTTGGACTAAAAATGTGCCACAGTGGCACTAAGAAAAGGAAAAATCACTGAGAGTGAAGGAATTGAAATGTCAAATGGACAAGCCATTAAGTATCATCAGTCTGAAGTGTATAAATATCTGGGCAAACTTCAGTTAGATAATATCAAGCCTGGTCAAGTGAAAAATGTGGTCAGTAAAGAATATATCCAAAGGGTTAGAAAAATATTAAAAAGGAAGCTGAATGGTGGTAACACCATCAAGTTCATTAATAGCTGGGCCATACTGGTCACCAGGTATACCACTGGCATTATAAACTGGATTCAGAAAACAAGAAAACTTATGACCATTCACTGTGCATTACATCCACACAGTGATGTTGACAGGTTGTATTTACCTAGAAAATTAGGTGATAGAGGTCTTTTGCAAGTGAAGCAGACAATTGAAGAAGAGAAGCATGTATTGGCAGATTATGTAAAAAAATTGTACAGAGCCAGCATTATTGGAGGTTAAGAACAGGGAGGTGTTTAAAGTAAAGCAAACAAAGGGTCAATACAGGAAAATAGCAATGCAAATATGAACTGATAGCTGGCATAAAAGCACTGCATGGGCAGTTCCTCGAAAAAGATCAAAGGAAAAGTAGATGAGGAAAAAGCTTGGTTATGGCTCACCAATGGAACACTGAAAAAAGATGCAGAAGCCCTGATTTTTGCAGCTCAAGAACAAGCTATCAGAAAAAATGCAGTTAAGGCTAGAATAGAAAAATCAACTGAGTCCCCCACATGCAGACTCTAAAGAGGCATATGAAACTATCACCCATATATTGAGTTGTTGCAAGAAAATTGCTCAGACTGATTACAAACAACATCATAACGTAGCTGCTCAAATGGTTCACTGGAATTTGTGTCAGAACTATCATCTGCCTGTAGCAAAGGACTGGTGGGTTCATAAGCCTGAAAAAGTGGTTAAAAATGAGTATGCAAAATTACTTTGGGACTTCTGAATACAGACAGGATTTTGGAGCATAATAGCCCGGATATTGTGATTGTGGAGAAGACAAAAGTGTGGATCATTGATGTTGCTATACCAAGTGATAGTAGAGTCACCGAGAAACAACTTGAAAAAATTACCCGATATCAGAATCTGAAAATTGAACTTCAGAGACTTTGGCATAAACTGGTACAGGTGGCCCCAGTGTTAATCGGCATGCAGGGTGTGGTGCCTAAAGAGCTAAGCAAATATTTAGAAGAAATTGGAGTTGACAAAATCACCATCAGTCAGCTGCAGAAAGCCACCTTACTGGGATCTGCTCACATAATTTGCTGATACATCACATAGTCCTAAACGCTTGGGAAGCGTTCAACTAGCGATTTGTAATACAAAATCCAGCGTAGTTAGTTATCTTGACTGCTGTGTGATAATTTAGTAATAATGGATGGTGGTGGTGGTGGTGGTGGTGGTGGTGATACCTTTAATGTCAAAGTACAACAGGTGTACAATGAAATTGGCTGAGCTTTCCTTTCCCCACCTCCAACACCATCCCGCTAACAACCACGTAGTCTTATTATACCCTGTGTACTTGTCACACAACATGTCTTAAAATAATTTTCCATTCAATAGTCTGACAGCCCATGGGTAAAAACGATTCTTTAGCCTATTGGTGTGGCTGGCTATACTCCTATATCTCCTGCCCAATGGTAGGAAAGTAAAGAAATGCTGAATGAGGTGTGAATGAAGTCTGAGAATTTTTCTCATTTTCCTGAGGTGACGATCCCCAGCTATGTTGTTCAGTGCCCTCAGGGGACAGCCTGTGATGTTTTGTGCTGTTTTTACCACCCTCTGTAGTCTTTCTGTCTGTGGCTGTCAAGCCAGCATACCAAGCTGTATTATGAGAGGACACTTTCTATTGTGGACTGGTAAAAGGAGGTCATCAATTGTTGTTCCACTTTTTTCTTTTGCAAGACCCTAAGGAAATGGAGTCTTGGCTGGGCCTTCATGGCCACTCGGGTTATGTTGATTTTCCAGGTGAGCTCTTCACTAAGGTAAACTCCCAGGAATTTAAAGGAAGAAACTCTCCACACACACACCCTTGATGTACAGTGGAGAAAGTCTGGCCAAAAAGGGCCTCACCTTGGAGGTCAGTGGACCCCAACCGAGGAGACAACCAAAACAGCACTGGTTAAAGACTCTTGACAACATTGCGTTGTCCTGGGTTTACCTGAACCTAGCCCATGACCATACTAAGCAGACCACATCATCAATTGGGACAGATGCTATGAAGAAGAAGAATCTAGCTAAAGGCCACTCTGAAGGGTTCACAATATTAAAAACGTAACAATAAGGAGACATTACAAAACCTTACACAATAAGCCAAAAATATCAGCAATAATATAAAATACAGATACTTGCATAATAAAGCATAATAGAATAAAATTTCAGTACTGTATTGTGGCTTTTATGGCTAATGATTTCACTAAGTTCCTTTGATAGGCTGGAGTAAAGAGCTTGTTGGAATAGTCAGGTTTTTAAGCGCTCATTGAAAGTCACCAGTGAAGGGACCAGGCAGATAGCAGGGGAAAGTTTCAAAAGTCGAGGAACAACTACCAAGAAGTCCTGGTTTCTAATTTTCTGCCACCAGGCCACTTTGAGGGTCAATATCCTCAGAAATCCAACCTGAGATGTGCAAATAGGATGGGGAATTCTTGTTGGAAGGAGGCATTCTTAAAATTTCCCAAGGTAACAGTGGAGAAATGAGGGAAGAAGCTTATTTTAATCCCTCAACCTCTCAGTTTACAGTAGATAATTCCCCATCCCCTAGAGTAACCTTCTAGAACACATTTGAAGATGATGCCAGAAAGCTGTGGAAATGAGGTCCTTTTTTTAACTCCACTGGGTAGGAGGGCATAGCCATACATGATAGTAGTCCACTTGTAACTAAAATTAATAGAAAACTTTATTTAATACAGAAGACAAAAAAAGAATGTTCTTTGTTAGGGATGAAATATTCTCAAGAAGAAAATGAGCAACATTTTATGAAGAAAATGATCATAGTAACAGAATCAAACCCATAGTTCTATATGAGAATTTTCCCATGCAAAGCAGACTATAATCCTATTATTACCCAAGCCATTTGAACAATATAATCCCAAACAAGTTAGAGAAAGGTTGAAGAGTATTGGGGCCAATATACAACCCTGTCTAACTCCATTGAATGCCCAAACGAATTAATTAACCCTTTGAATGAAATCTATACCATACAAAGTCAATTCAAGGAACAATTGCTTGAAGATCTAGCACCATCTTAAACTCCCTTCAGCCCAGCCCAGACTCCTAAAGCAGGCCTAAAGGTTCCAATTATATGGTAGCAAAGCTGTCAAATCAAAATATGATTACACAGAAACTGAAGTATTATATCTACCTAATCTAATGTAGAGGTGTGAAGAGCTTGATCCTGTAGGTATAGACAGCTGAGATCAGCCGAGCCTCCTCCTATATCCCAGATGGGGGACCCTGGAGAGGCTCAGTAGAGAGGTTAGTTAGGAGAGGGAAGAGTTAGAGAGATCAAAAGCCCTACTCCCTTTTCAAGGGCATGGATATCAAGAACCAAGATTTTAGAGTAGAGATTGAGGGGAGGAAGAAGTTTCTTTTCATGTGTTCTGATTGGTTTCTTTACCTTCTTCCCCAGTTGCTGACTACAAGATGGTTCTTCATTACTGAATAACATAATGGAGCCGAAACCCGTAGAAACAGTTTTCTATTGTTTTCAGGGGGTGACATAACTGCAGGCTCCATATATCTGCATAAGGAGGACCCAAGGCTCATGGGGTAGCAACTTTTCCAGGGGTCTACGCATTATGTATCCATCTCCATAGTGGTCCATTGGTTCAGGCTCAAAGGGGCTGTGTCAGCACCATGAAGTTGTTCCTAGCACCCAATTTTCCAGGCAGCTAGCATTTTCCCCACCCTATGTGAGAATCAGGCCTGTATCTCAATCATCTTCTTGCCCCTTCTTCCTGATTGTTCCCATTTTTATCCCCCTGTTCCTGACATACACTCGTAAGTGTCTTCAGGATACTACCTAAAGTAACAAGCTGTAGAAGGTGAATAAGAAATTGTTGAATTGCAGCCCTCCCATTTCCATTAAATGAGAATTCACAGTGGAACTGTGCTCAGAGGATGTTGTCTCTTTATCTAAATACACAGTAGGGCAAATATATCCAGAGATACAGTAATTTCAGAAATGAAATACCACCTCGTAGGAAGAAGCCTATCAAGGCACCTTGCTACTTTTCAAAAGAAAGAAGACTAAGATTCCCTTTCCCTCCCAATTTAATAGAAAGTAAAAACTACAATAACCTGTTTCGCAGATGCTGGATGTAAGTAATGATTGTGTCATCCTTTTATTTATCTGGATATTTCAGCCTGCCAGATCCCCTGGAGGGTTTTGATTAAACCATTAGTGCTGCCATTTTATGTTATCATCTTTGCAAATGTTTCATGAACAGCACAATATTAATTTGTTCATCTTACATTAAGCTGCAGCAAGGATTAAATATTGTATTTTTCAAATATAGGTGAGATCTGTTTGAACAATGAGGTTTCAACATCATGGTTAGGTTTTGGCATATTCAGAATCCATTTGAACTTCATTTTTTTCAGACGTACTGTATATAGGCATATATGTCTGTTATCATAACCTACCTGATATAGGACAATAAAATGGACACTTTTAACCAATTCTACCTATTTTGCACAGCCTTTTCTTCCCCTTCAAATACTTGTTTTGGAGAATACATGGATTTTTGTTGGAGGGTTTATTCCACGATTTAGTAGGAAATCATATGTTTCTACAGGTATTATGAAAGGTTACACCTTTGTAAACTTGTTGGGCATTAACAAATTGCTCAATTCAATTGTGCAGTCACTTGCTGGATTCCCACTGCAGCCATTGTGCATCAGCAGATGATCTTCATGGATAGCACTTTGGCCTTAATGCTATTGTCGCCACCATATGCATAGCAGGTTGCAGTTGCGTTGTGCAATAGGGTTTTGCCTATTATTTCTATCTGTTAAGGATTTCAAAAATGAAACTGATATATAGATTATGATTTCAGATATAGAGAAGAAATAGAAAGGAAAAGAATTTCAGAAATTTGTCTCTTCATTAGGACAATAGTTTTCTGTATGTTTTCTGAAAAAAAAAACTAAATAATGATAAAGATAATATTATGTATGGCATACCTCTTAAGGATATAAATCCTAAAAGCCTTATAGCACATAAACAAACAGTTTCTCTTGAATAACGCTGTGTTGATTTTTTTATTAGGAGGCAGCTCTATGAGTTGAGTATCTGGCTAAGGAGCCAAAGGTTTGATTTCTCACTGTGCATCCTTGCAGAAAATCCAGACTGTGCAGCCTTGGACAATCTGCACAGTCTCAGACAACCCTCAGGAGAAGGGAGTGGTAAACCCTAATGGTAAACATACTTGATTAACTATGGAAAGATCACTATCAGTGACAGTATACAATTACAGTAGTCCCCGTTTACAGCAAGGGTTAGTTTCTCTGACGACCCGCAATAAAGGATAATCCACAATATGCAGACATCTCCCATTGCCTCCTTTCCAAAGAGGCTTCCTCCATGGATCCTCCCCATCTGCAGCCAGGATTCCCCACCCCAGTCACCTTGTTTGCAAAGAGGCTTCCGCCCTGGAGCCTCTCCCCACCCCTCCTCTGTGGAGAAGACCTCTGCAAATGAGGTGATTGGTACTGGGGAATTCTGGCTGCAGAAGGGGAGCGGAGAAGCTCTGGAGACCTCTGCAAACAAGGTGATTGGGACTGGGGAATTCTGGCTGCAGAAGGGGAGCGGAGAGGCTCTGGAGACCTCTGCAAACAAGGTGATTGGGACTGGGGAATTGTGGATGCAGAAGGGGAGTGGAGAGGCTCTGTGGAAGAGACCTCTGCAAATGAAGGGATTGGGACTGAGGACTCCAGGCTGCGTCTGGGAGCACACGAGATTAGATGTCTTTCTCCTGATATCACTCCCCTGCATCTGGCCCTTGAAGTACCCTGGTTTTAAACCTGGAGATTACACATCTCCATCATGGTTTGTATCCTGTGATGGACTTTTCCTCCAGGAATCTGTCTAATCCCCTTTTGAAGGCATCCAGGCCAGATGCCAACACCACATCCTGTGGCAGGGAGTTCCACAGACTAACAACACACTGGGTAAAAAAAAAAAATCTTTTGTCTCTTCTCACTCTTCCAATCCTCTGTTAGAATGGATGTTCCCTACCTAATTCTGGTATTTTGAGTGGATGTTTCCTAGTTCTGGTAGGGGACATAGATGTAGGTGTATATATAACCCATACATTAAGTTTTTTGAGCTACCAAATGATGTAAACCAGAGAAATACAACACACTGTAATATTCTGTGCCGACTGCTTGAGAAATATTTAGCTTTCTTGGTCACAGTTCTTAATATTTGGGGGGGGAACCTCCCCCGCCTACTGAAAATAGATAAGAATATGGAACATTACTTTCAATTAATAGAATGAATAGATAGACTCTTTAGTTTATCAGAAGTAACATTTTATCAACAAAGATATTCTCCTGGAACTGGGGTTGTCTATGCTTTGTTCCTATCACAAATATATTTTGCCATAGTGATAAACTATCCTGTATATGTAAAATTCCTCTGTTCAAAACTCCGGCACTTTTAAACAGTTAAGCAAAATGCATCACTTTACAGCTGTCAGCTGAGAAAATAAGAATTCTCACATGGTCTAACACATTCAGAATTGGTAGCAAACATCCTGTTTCTACAACACTGATAAGAAAAAGAGAGCAAATATTGTGTATCTAATACAGTGTCTTGACAGAGGCTTGTCAAGACATAAAAGTCAGATGTTTTATCACTGCATGAGAGTGCTGTAATATTATTGTGCTGTCTGAGCAAATCAGCATTCTTCAAGGCAATTCTGAAAATGAGAGCAGCCCCTCCAAAACACAATAACTTTGTAATTGTACTACAGATCAGCATATGTGGTACAGATGTAACAGTCACACAGTTCTGGCTCTGTGCCAAATTAGGAGATGTTTGGTCAGCAGGTTTTTGAGTGATGATTTTTAAAAGTCAAACATTAAAAACTCAAGCACAAACAAGTGACCTTAAATATTGCCATATTTAAAGCAGATCAAATAATTGAAAAAGGCATTCTTGCTTATCTTGAAAGAGAATGATTGGCACAACTGCTTTCCCGCCTAATTTGGAATGAATCCAGGCTGCAGTAGTTAAAATACTGATTCTCAAAAAGGCCTTTCAAAAGGGTAAACCAGTGACTTTATTATAAACTGAGTATACATGGAACAGCCTTACCTCCAAGACCATTCCAAAGTAGATGCACTGTTCCAGCACCATGGTCCAGGAAGGGAGATGTTTGGATGGCAATTAATGTATACAGAAATAGCCAAAAGACAGGTTTTCTTTGAACTTGGCTTGCTTTAAATAGAACAATGAAGTCAAAAGTGCTTCAGAACTCATTGTTTTCTTATATATCTCCAGGGAATTAGCATACAATTTTGTAAGGCATATTCAAAATATTTATGCATTACAAAAACAGAGCAGCTGTCTTTGTCCAACCCTGAGTGCTTTCAGTAAGCCTTTCTGAGATCAGGGTCCTGACACAGGTGTTCAAAGTGAAAATCGGCTTCAGGTTTGGGGCAGTCTGAACTTTTGGCCAACTTTTGAATGCAAGTAGTGACTTGCAGAAAAAGCACATTTAAATTATTTCCTGTTCAAATAGGAGTTCATGCTGGCAAAGAGATTCTGTTTCTGTGTGTAAAAATATTTGAAAAGACATTTGAAACTAATACAGAACAAATCTTCAGAAGCTTATTCATCTAAGTTATGAAATTACTGGATTTTTTGTTTTGTTTTTTGCTTTGTGGTTATAGATGGTCTTCTTTAATATTAACAGCACTTTGGTGTTATCTCCTGTCAACCATTCCACCCATCTTGTCACTATAAAATTGTCTGGTAATTAAGAAAAAAATCCAAAGATGTAATGTGCCGTCAAGTTACTTCTGATTATATAAGTTTATTTCATGTACGTCAGAATGAGATTAAAAAAATATAATGTATTTTCTATGAGCCATTATGTTTATATTTCATCAGCACTGATGCAACTAAAAGATGTGCTGGATTCATTCCAGTTCAAACGGAATAACTGTTGTATTAAAAGGATACTCCTAAAATATTATTATTGTCAAGTCATGTCAAATATATTAGTGCCTAAAAAGTAATGAATAAGATGTTTGTGAGTCATTCCATTAAATTGTATAAAGACTGATGGTGAGTAAAATTATGTTTTAATGGCCTACTATTTTCTACACTGAAGTTGATGGCAAAACTCCCATTGACGTCAGCTGCTATAGGATTGGGCCTTAATTGATTTGCCTTCAGGAGAAAACAACAGCACTAGCTTTCTGCTAAGCTAGCTGGTTCTGGGGTTTGTCAGTCCATTTATCTTCTGCATTTGAAAACCTGATGTTCGTAAATGTAAGCTTCAAATACAGTTTTGTCAGTTGAGTAGGGTAGTATTTAATATTTTTAAATCTTGCATTGTATTTATTTCTAGGTTACGGTAAGTAAGGTAAATATCCTACTTAACCTAATGGCAATTTATGATGCAAGGTTAAAAACAGAAATGAAAATGATATCAATAATGTTTTCCTAACTCATATCTTATACTCTAAATGTTTTTTAGCCTTAAATTGGGCTATCAGTTCAATTGGTGATAGAGAACACTGTAGACCAGTGTTGGTGAATCTATGGCATGGGTGCCAAAGATGGCACTCGGAGCCCTTTTTGTGGGCACCTGACATCGCCCTTTTACAGCCGTCTGTATTCAAGTTATATTGCTATATTGGCACTTTGCAAAAAAAATGAGTGGGTTTTGAATTGCAGTTTGGGCACTTGGTCTCTAAAATGTTTGCCATCACTGCTGTAGACTGAGATAAATAAATGAACAAACAATCTAATTTGCTCATTTGCTGTACTACGGAGATATTACACATTTCAGTGTGATAAAATGGAAACTTTCAGCAAAAGCTGGCTGCTTTCTTTATCTTGATACTACTTAACAGATGTAGAAATATGACAAATGTCTGTTCAAATTAGCAATAAAATGTTATATTTTCCTTGAAATAGGGTTCCTACTTATAGCTATTCTAACTATTCAAAGGGATTTGAGGTGCCATAATGGGCAGCCATAGTATTTACTCTATTCTCATCATCATATTTTGGTCCCCTATCGCACACCCCATGATTTTCCCTACTTCCCCCGTGAGCAGTTAAAGAAAATTGCCCTTTCCTGTGGCTGTATGCAATGGGTATTTTTTTTTAATAGCTTAAGATTCTTTTTTGCCTGCCTCATGACCCTCAGTTTTTGCACCCTGAAAGGTGCAAGCTACAAATGTCTGTGTTTGGCCATTTTTGTTGTAATGGGCTTGGGAAGCAAGAATGAGACAAAAATGGAAGAATCAAGAAAGTTGTGCCTCTAGGATGCTCTGTCTATCTTAGATGTATGTAAGAATGGAATTCTAAATGTGTCCAGTTTGGTGCAGAGCCCAGAGCCACAAAGCAAACAACATATCAAAATGTAATAAAGAGTGCAAGGTAATTTAAAACAAACTAGGTGATGAGTTGCAGGTTATAGAAGTGACAAGTAGCTGCCATCACACATGGTTCTGGATTCCTTTGATTCCATTCACAGGGTTCTTCATTAGAAAAGAACTGCTGGATAGCTCAGTTGCTTAGGTATCTGATTGTGGAGTCTGAATGGCCAATGTGCCATCTTGACAGGGCCTGGATTTATTGATCCACAGGGTCCCTTCCACTTCTAAGATTGTTATAAAATGAGTAATGACAGACAAACTTCCTAAAAGACAACTATCCTATAGACAGCAATCCCTCCTACATGGAGAGGCAGGATGATATGTAGGTTTGTTTGTAAATCTAAACGCAATTTGTAACGGTCCCAGTAGGCTTGCAATGTAGATTGTTGTGGACTGTACACCAGACTGTACACCACCAGTGTTTTCCAGAACTTTTTGCATGATTAAAAAAATAGGGCAGGTCAGTGTGTAGGAAATGTTCTCTGAAAGTAAAAGTAAAAAAAAAAAAGAAAGATTCATTTGAAGGAATGAGTGATAATGTAAGGAAGCAATAAGGAGGAACACTTGAAAAGCAGATATTGCTGGGGATTTTATGTTTTGTGACTTATGGCCCTTTTTAAAAGACTGGAACTTCAATCACTTGGATTACAGAAAACCAGCTGGTGATTTGCATTGTTCTTCTAGGAGACCAAGATAGGGCAAACACAGATATTTACCCAAATTTTCTCTGCATTTGTTCAAATCCTGAATGTTATTTAAAATACCTATTCAAGGGAATAAATTCAGTTAAACAGCTTCCACCAGCTTTACTACCTTCTTTTGTGTTGTGCATTTTAATGATTAGCCCAATAGTTCAAGGTATATATAATAAGCAAGTACAATATAGACAAAATGGAACACTGATCTAAGGTCATTGTGTCAAATGCAGCAAAACACTCTGTTTGTGGCAGGTCAGGCTTGGGTGCACAATTAGCACTAATTATGGAAGGAGAAAAAAAATTTAAAAAGCAGCTTTAGAGAAGGACATTTTTCACTGCGAGATCAAAGCCATATCTCCACAGAATAGCAAAGCCTCTTCCATTTAATTGCACAGAAGTGCTAATTGGATAGTGATGTGCTTTCATGTGTTCCCCCAATTAGCCAGTCATCCCTGACCAAATCCATATAAGAAGAGATTATGTGCTTTTTAAAAAGCTTTTTGTCTGCTTAGTTTTGATTGGTGTACCTGAGTAAAGGCAGTGCTTCCTTCTTTTATGTAAAATGAGGCCTTTATGGGTTACAATTAGTTGTTTAGAGAAATGAATATTGGAAAATGTTTTGAGTGTATAGTAAATAAGTTACAAAGTGAAGCAGGTGAAAGAAAATAATTACTAAAATGTATGACTGTTGTACATGTATAAGCAATGTATAAATATATAAAATATATGAATGTATAATAAATATTAAAATGTAACAATAGATTTTAAGACTTTCTTGACAGATTGCAAACAAATGCAATGATTGTTATTATATATTTGTTTGTTTTTATCTGTAGCCCATCTTGCTCCTGTTTTA
>JAHTLZ010000237.1:55263835-55285025 GCA_023846285.1 Phrynocephalus versicolor
ACCAACTGGGCCAGGTTTAAAGGGCTCCAGCCATTGACAGCTTGGCAAAAGTCCTCAGAAAATGGTGGGGACTCAAGGAAGTTCCTGATCGCACTGCTCTCCGCACCATTTTCTGAGGGCTCCTGCTGCTCTGTCAATGGCTGGAGCCCTTTAAACCTGGCCCAGTCAGTACCAGGGGTACCTCCCCACCATTTTCTGAGGGCTCCTGCCGAGCTGTCAGTGCCAGGAGCCCTTTAAACCTGGCCCAGTCAGTACCAGGCTCCCCACCATTTTACTGATGGCTGCCCTGAGTCCCCACCATTTTCTGAGGGCAGTGCAAAACTGCCCTCCGCACCATTTCCTGAGGGCTCCTGCTGCTCTGTCAATGGCAGGAGCCTTTTAAACCTGGCCCATTCGGCACCAGTGGGTCCCCTTGGTACTGACGGGGTCAGGTTTAAAGGGCTCCAGCCATTGACAGATTGTCAGGACCCCTTTAAAAAAGGCTCCTGGTGTCCCCGTAGCCAAATCTGGTGCCTCTTGGACCAAGAGGAGCCATTTCGTTTTGTTTCGTCCAATTTTTTTCAAAAAAAAATCTTAAGAAATGAAATGAAACAAAATGGGGGGGCAAAACGAAAAGAAACGAAACATTATTTTTCCATTTCATGCCCATCCCTATTTTCAACAGGTTTATGTTGTTTTTGTATTGCACTGTATACTTCTTTTGTAATCTATTCAAGAAAGTATTGTCTGCAAACAAAGCTTGGTACATATGCGCTGACACACACCTCCTCTCTTGGTCCTCCTGAACTATATCAGGGGACATTTACTATTCTTCTCTCCCCATCTCCCAACATCCTGGCATATTGGGTATTGTCAGATATCAAACATAACAAAATTTACCCTGCCTTTATCTTGCTCTTCAGCTGAAAAGTTCTCCAAAATGGTTTAGAGAGGAAGTGGATTGCAGCCAAGGTTCCCTTTAAGCTGTGTGGCTGCATGGTCATGCACACCCCTGGTGCCCTCCCCATAGGGGTTTTCCACCCCCATTTACTGGGGGTGGGTTTGCTCTCCCATGTCCATGGAAGACAGCCCCACTCAGCAGGGACAAAAATTAGAGGGGACATTATTCGTAGCCTGTGAAAATATATATATACCTTACCTTACCTACCTGCAAAATGAAATTTGTTGGTCTTGAAGTTTTTACAAAAAAGAAAAGAAAAGAAAAAGAAATAAAAGAAATACCATTCTACATCATACTGCATAAACTGTCGGAAATAGGCTTGTCTTGCTGACCTGACACATGTTCCCAGTAGCTGTCCTATAAGCATTTTATAATCACTAGTTATATTTTTTTTGCTGTCTCTCATTTTGAAGAGGAACTTTTCCATGTTAAAGTGGTTTTCTGCATGTTCCCCTAGGATATGATTCTTATTAGTGAAGGTTCTGAAGACTGAAATTATGTTCATAAATCTGAAGACTGCTGAAAAATATATAAGAGGGAAGTGGCCTCTTTGAAGCCCCAAGGACTCTACATTTTTATTTGCATTTCCATCATGTTAATTACTATTTAAAGAGTTTTTGGGGTTAGTACACTCAACTATTTTTGAGAGATTGTATTCCAATCTTTTTACAGGACATCTAATTAATGTTGCAGGCTTTACTCTTCTGCAGTAGCTGCAGTTCAGGTGTAGCTATGTAGCTATACCTTGTCCTAGAATCTGTATCATAAATGTTATTACCTGAAAGCAGTGGTTGGGGAAGATAGGAAGGTGTTATTCTCCTTTACATGTCATAAGCAGCACTGTCTCTGTACATCTACTACAGTAAAAATGAAAAATGAAAAGTTTAATAATGAGAACCTCTAGAAGGGTTGTCTGGAAGAAATTATTTCATTACTTCTAAGGTCTGCTTGGAATGATTCACAGTGTGAAGCCCTTCCTATTTTTCAGCTTTCCCATAGCTTCAATAAAGCGCAATCTAAGCATCCATTTATATTGATTTATATGAGCAAATGAGATCAACTCAGCTTTAGTTAATCATAATTAACTTAATGGCAATACCATGGTCACTGACTGCCCCTCAGTTTAGAGCCATATGTGTGTCACTGAACATTGGGTTATGAACAAACACAAAGCCTTGTTAAAACTAATTAATGTTAATCTTGGAGTGATATTGTCAGAAGCAAGAAATCTTAAAATTAAGACTCATACTTAGTTGTCTTAGGTCTCCAGATATATTGTAAAGAATCCCCATATTATGTCTTCATTCTGTGACTTCTGAGGTAGGTATAAGGGAAACCCATTACAGTGAGCTATGCAGTGTCATTATCTTGAATTATCTGAAGAAATTACAGCTGGAATTACTGTGTTAGTTTCAATAGATATCTGGTTACTGAGCGTATATGTTTTAGTACATTAGAATGTATAAGGTCTCTTTTATATCTTCTCAGACAAATGTAATTATGCCTACAGGATAATGCATCTATATTATTGTGCAGCAGAGCAAATTTAACATTCTGGAAGGCAATTCTAAAATGGGCCAGACCAAACGAAAAACATTTAACTCTGAAACTAGGCTTCAAATAAGTGTGAAATATGGCACGGGGAAGACTGTAGGGGCGGGGTGGTGAAGTAGCAGTTGTCTGTCTTCACACCATCTCTCTTACCAGATGTCACATTCCCCAGTTCCCTGGGTGTATGTTTCTGAATGTAGGAGCCTGGGACAAAATAGTGATTTTCTTGGTGTACTCCCCCTTCCATGGCACTGTTGAATCCCTGGTATAACTCTGGAAAGAAAAAGAAAAAACAATGTGTGCTGCTTATATACCTCCCCATAGTGCTTTAAACACACACTCTGGGCAGTTTACAAGTAAATATGCCAGCTACACTTGCCCCCCCCCAAAAAAAAACTGGGTACTCATTTTAATGACCTTGGAAGGCTGGAAGGCTGGGTGAACCTTGAGCCTGCCGCATGGAATTGATCCAGTCGTTACAACTGTAGTACAACATGTTAACCACTGTGCCACGAGGGATGGGAAAGTTGCAAAAGCCATTGACATGATTGCCCTTAAATATATCTTCCCTCAATGTAGAACCAAACTGGCCACCTGGTTTACCCAGGGAGCTGTCAGAGATGAAGTGGATGGGCCATAGATCTGAGTGTCAGTGGCAGAAAATTAATCATAAAAGAGCTAGGACCCAATGGAAGGCCTGTTTCACAGCAGTGGGAGAGCAAAGAAATCATTCTTCTCGACCTCAATTACCTCTGCATAGAATCGCCCAGCAGAGCTTTTGCAAATAGCCCCCAGGAGAATCATGCCGACCACACTGGGGCTGCTGTGAAGAATTCCCACCACACTTTGCAGGCAGAATTGCTCAGACCCACTCTGATTGCTAGTCGATGTCTTGAAAATAAAATTGTGCCCCCTGCTTACCATGTGTTCATGGATGAGTTTCAGCTTCTCCAGCCTGATGATGTGGTAAGGTGAGGGCTACCACATGTTTGCTGGATCCTTCCTGTTATTGGTTCATTAAAGTTGCCAAAAATGGACTGGTCAGTTGGGTAGGAGTAGTAGTTAATGCATCCTTGCAGCAGGGTAGGATTCCGTTATCATTAAAGGAAGTAATAGTACGACCTCTGTTTTTTAAAAAAATCTCTTTGGAACTCACAATACTGAATAATTGCTTATTGTCCAATATTCTATTCTTAGGGAATGTCTAGTGTTGGCTTCTCAGCTCGAGAAGCTTCCGGGTGAGACATATTACCTAGATTCATTTCAATCTGGTTTCAAGCCTGATTATGGGACAGAGACAGCTTTGGTTGTCAATGCCATGGTAGATGATCTATGTCAGTAAATGGATCTGTTTCTCTATTGGTTTTACTGAACCTCTCAGCAGCTTTCAATACTATAGTATCCTCCTGATCTGTCTGTCAAGAATGAGACTTAGGGACAATGTTTTTGGTGACTCAAGTCCTTCCTGGAAGAGAGAACACAGAAGGTCGTGCTGGGAATTCATATTTTACACCATGGCTGCTGACTTACGGGTTCCCCCAGGGTTCTAGTTTATCTTTTATGTTATTTAACATGTATATGAAGCTACTGGAAGAGATAATCCGAAGTTTGGGACTTCAGTGTCACCAGAATGTGGATAACATCCAACTCTGATGCTCCTTTCCACCTAAATGCAAGGAAGTTTCTTCATCTTTAAATCATAATTTGGTTTCTGTAATGGACTGGATGAAGGTGAACAAAATCAAATTGAGACTTAATCCAGACATGAAAAAGGTGCTTCTGATTAGTAGAAAGGGAGAGCAAGGAACAGCTCTTCTCCCTCTAGAGGGAAGCTCTTCTCCCTCTCACAGAATACCAGAACTAGGGGACATCCACTCAAATTGAGGGCTGGGAGAGTAGGAACAGACAAAAGAAAATATTTTTTTCACCCAGTGCGTTGTTAGTCTATGGAACTCCCTGCCACAGAATGTGGTGATGGCATCTGGCCTGGATGCCTTCAAAAAGGGATTGGACAGATTCCTGGAGGAAAAGTCCATCACGGGTTACAAACCATGATGGAGATGTGTAATTCCCCAGGCTTAAAACCAGGGTACTTCAAGGGCCAGATGCAGGGGAGTGGTATCAGGAGACAGATATCTAGTCTCATGCGCTCCCAAACGCATCTGGTGGGGCCGCTGTGAGATACAGGAAGCTAGACTAGATGGGCCTTTGGCCTGATCCAGCATGGCTCTTCTTATGTTCTTATGTTCTTAACAGAGATGCAGCTAGTACTGGATGGGATCACTCTAAAAGAGGTGCACAGGTTGGGGGTGCTCCTGACACTGGGTGGTAAAGTCTCAGCAGTGATCAGGAGTGCATTTGCATAGTTAAAATTAGTGCACAATCTACATCTGTTTCTCCAGATATCTGAGCTTGCCACTGTGATACTTGCACTAGTTACTTCCTGACTGGATTGCTACCTGCTGTTTCTGGGGCCTCTGTTAGAAAGTGTTAGGAAACATCAGCAGGTAAAAAATGCAACAGCCAGATTGCTGACGGGCTGGTTACAGGGATCACATAACATCCTTGTTCCAGCAGCAGCACTGGCTGCCAATCATTTATCAATCACAATTCTTAGTGTTGGGTTTTACATATAAAGCCCTAAATGGCCAAGACCAAGCTACCTCAAAGACTGTATCCCCATTATGAGCCAACTCAAGTATAGTACTAAGATCAATTGGAGAGGCCTTTCTCTCAGTTACACCCCCTGCAAAAGTGCATCTGATGACTACACATGAGAGGGCCTTCTCTGTTGCTGCTCTCAGAACATGGGTCAATCTCCCATATGAGCCCAACTTTCCCTATCTTGGCTGTCATTCTGCAAACAGGCAAAGACCTTTCTCTTCAGTAATTCGCTAACTATTATGTCATGTATTGTCATTCATTACTCCTTGGACTGGATTAATAGTACTACTTGTGTTTTCCATTTATTGTATAACATCTTTAGAGCAGTTTTTGTTTCCTCTTTTTTACTTATTGTTCTTAGTTTTAATGTTGTCGTTTAACAATGTAAGATGCTTATGAGATGAAAGATGCCTTTTCACTCTCATTGCTTCTTAGCTTTAAATATTATATCCAATTTTGTTAACAACTGTTGTATTCTCATTGTGTCCAACCATATATGTTGTCCTTCAGTGTTGTAAGCCACCTTGGGTCTTTTCCAAGGAGAAATTATATTTTAATTGTTTCGGCTTTGTTTATATTTCCTTTTTGTGAACCACCCGGAGTTCCTTTGGGAAGACAGGTGATATACAAGCCTAACAAACAAACAAATAAATAAATAAATAAATAAATAAATAAATAAATAAATAAATAAAGGCAGGGTATGAAATTAAATTAAATTAATAAAATACCAGAAGTGAGGTGAATAAATATCTACCAATATGGTTGTATAATTACCAGTAATAATTAATAGCTTTAATTATTAAGAGTATTATCAATAAGTATGTATTCTGGTAATGCCATATTATCTGTACACAAATATAATTATGATCCAACCATTTCAGAGTGTGTTGCTCTACCCCTGACAAGTAGCAAAATGTAAAAGCTCTGGAAATGGGGCCTATAAGAAGTGAGTGGCAGCACTTTAAAATCTCATTGACTTTTGCCTCACAATGACATGGGAATGACATCTTCCTGTAGTAGTTCATAATGTGCCCACTCATTGACTTAGACAGACAGGAAGGAAATAGCAGGTGGCGGAAACAAAAGGTCATATCAGTCTTCCCACCACCCAGTGTTTGGGTATCTTGAATGAGGTATATTTGGAGAAGCTGACAGCATCACAAACCAGTGAGGCATGATGAGACTAAGGCCAAGCACATTTAGCATGTCTGCTTTACAATTTCCTCTTTGTCACAGAACAAAGAGACAGCTGTAGAAGTAGCAGCACTGGACTTCACATCAGCGCCCATGTAGGAAGAAACCAGTCAGGCCAACACATAGGAAAGAGGGAACCTCATCCAAGGAAGACTGTCATCAGCCTCCTGTTACTTGAAGTCGACGAAGACAGTCTGATGTGCATGGTGAAGAAAACAACAGGAGATAGGCTATCTGGCAGTAACTTTGTCTTCCTTTGACTAGGTATATTGCATCCATGGCACTGCTATTCAAACAGAAAAGGTAGAACATCTGCTTGTGGGATTTGTTTAACTGGAAGCATATTGCTTTTGTTCTCTCTGCCATCCAGACTTTAGGAATAAGAAACCAGGCAGGCAGTGTACTCTCTCTTCACCATTTCTCTGACCTAAGAGAGTGTTGCCCTGAACACACCAAGTGGTACATAACTGATATGTAAACTTAGAATTCATATTCTCAAAACTAAAAAAAAGTATATTGTTAATTTTCAGCATTAAAGCAGAGGAAAGAACATTGATTTGTAATTAAGAGTATTCTCAGTGTGTTGGAAGCAGCTCAGAAATAGTTATTTTAACGTCCAACAAAACATTGAAGTCTTCTGAGGTAGGGATTGTCATTGTTAATCTGTTCCTTTGAGTACCTGCACTCCAGTACTTCCACTGCCACCATTATACTTACATTAGCTTTTAGTCCCCTTGTGGTTGCCGACTGGACTGATTTTCTAGGAATTTGTTGTGCTTCATGCTGCACTCTGAAAAACTCAAACTGGCCTCTGGAAATGTGTCCAACATATGTGTTCGATTTACATTTTGCTAAAATTCATGCACCTACCAGTAGCTAGCAATGCAAATATAGTTAAGGGCTATATCACCTCTCAATAGAGCCTGGAGCATATTTTAAATATGCAAAATGATGTTTGTTTCTTCTCATGTAGCCCTTAAACACAACATTTTCCCTCTAAGAGTAAAATTATTAAGACCACAAGTTGCTTATGATGTGATGTTGTAAATTCTGAAATATATGGGACTAAAGTCAGCAGTTCTGGTTAGGACTGCCTACTGATCTAACAGAAGTAATGAATGACCTAAGTCTATTCTGTCTCTTATTTCTAAACTCAGACATGTTTGGAGGTACAGTAACCCCCCCGCCTATCGCGGGGGTTAGGGACCCACCCGACCCGTGATACATGAAAATCTGTGATATGCGGAAGCGGGTCAGGTGGGAGAGGAGGGCGATCAGAGGGGGGTGGCGGGGAGCAATGCAATTGCTGCCTTTTGTCCCCCCCCCGCGCAGCTCCGAGGCCTCCCGGAGGGGGTGGGGGCGGCATCACTCCCTGCTGGCCCCCCACAGCTCCGAGGCCTCCCGGACGGGTCTGGGGGGCGGCAGGGAGTGATGCGATCTCTCCCTACCACCACCCTGCACAGCTCCGAGGCCTCCCGGACGGGTCTGGGAGGCGGCGGGAACTGATGTGATTGCTCCCCGCCGCCCCCGCGGCGTGGCTCTGAGGCCTCCCGGAGGGGGCGGTGGCAGTGGGGAGCGATGCAATCGCTCCCCCCACCGCAGGTACTGCAATCCCGTGATATAGTGGGACCGCAGTACCTGAACCACGAAATGGCGGGGGGGGGACTGTATTCAAAATTGTAACTGTTAATGTAGCTGTTGTCATGGTAATCTCTGAACATGCGAATGTCCTCTTAGCAAGCTCTTCCATCTTTAGGATTAACTGATTTGTGTCAATATCTGATGTTGTAGCCAGAGAATTAGCTGGTTTTTCTCCACAGTAGGAATATGCAGCTAGAAACACAGACACATTTTTTAAAATCTTATGAAACTATTGGTGATTTTAGATGGTGTTCTCATCAGGAGCGTTCAGCTATATGTTCTTGAAATATGTCAAATAATATTAGAGTGTTACAATTAATTGCATGGCTTTATAAAGCACAGTGCTGTAGAAATGGTTTTCTAGATGGATTATTTTTGAGCCTGGGGACAATGTGTCCATAATAAAGAAACATATATTTTCTCCATGGACATTGTAAAGAATTTCTCTTGCCATGAGACAATAACTGAGTTTTATCCTACATAATTGTTAAATTGGCTTTTAGACAGACTTTGGTAATTTTTCTTACTGATCAGAAAATGACAAGAGGTTTAATACTACTGTATAATCCATTGAACTATGACTGCAGACACTGTAATTTAAGTAAACCTCTGAACTTCTTCTCCACTGGTAATATTTATTTATGTTAGGGTGGGTGGGCAGAATGTTGCTTTGAAAATGTATTTTGTTTGGCTGAAAATCTTTATCTTTTGCAATTTCACATCTATGAGGCTTAGCTTAGAGCAAAAAAAGTCTCTTGTTTTCCTGGAGAAAGACATATGCTCTTTCTCTCAAATAATTTCTGGCCTTACAGTCTTTAAAAAAAACTTGAGTGCTTAATAAAAATTAAAGATTGTATGGTAGCCATAGGAAACCTTAATAGCTTTAAGTCCCTTTACATTTAACACCTACCTGAATGGAGCAAAAAGCTAACAGAGGACAGAGTTTTCTTTTTCAAATAAAGGAATGACTAAATTAGGTTTTTAAATTTAAGAAAAATATGAGAGATGCAAGTTGTCACTAATGGGTGTTTTAGCATTAATCCAAAGCTAATGCTAAAGTATGGAAATTCTACAAAGATAGAAGGAGTATTTCAGAATACTTTCTGCATATCCACAGTAGGTCTACATATATCAAGATCCTGGAAATGTTTCAGCTATTCAGCAGGATAGGAATAGAGTACAGTTTTACAAACCAGTGCCCCCCAGATGTTTTAGATTACATCTCCGATCATCACTAGCTTGCATGACCATAGACGATGTTGTCTGGGACTGGTGGGGAGGGCTAAGGAAAAGCATTATAGCAACCCCTCTGTTTGCTTAGTGAATAGATTGCAGAAATGCATTTCTTGTGTATTACTTTGAAAACTTGGGAGGAGGTCATCTTTGCTTTGCAGTTTATGTCTCTCATTTCTGCTTATGTGGCATCATCATGTACATGATATTTTCATGATAAAAAGTTTCTTGAAAAAATATGCAGAATGAATTTGTACACCCAGTGTCTGCTGGAAAAAATTTGCTTTTCTGTCC
Organism: Phrynocephalus versicolor; assembly: GCA_023846285.1. Lineage (NCBI taxonomy): Eukaryota > Metazoa > Chordata > Lepidosauria > Squamata > Agamidae > Phrynocephalus > Phrynocephalus versicolor. The sequence goes on from JAHTLZ010000237.1 coordinate 55,273,353, forward strand.
TAAAGATACAAAAAAAATTATATGGCACAGCAGTAACCAAATGGTTATCAAGCCAAATGATACAAATGTACAAATGTACAAGCATAGATTTTACCACTGATATTTTCTGTTGATTATTATGAAGATGAGAAAAGGCAAAACAATTTTCAAAAGAGAATTTTAAGCAAATGTTGTAATACAATGAGCCTCGTGGCGCAGTGGTTAAATGGCTGTACTGCAGGTAAAACTGTGCTCACGACCTGGGGTTCAATCTCAGGTAGCAGGCTCAAGGTTCACTCAGCCTTCCATCCTTTCGAGGTCGGTAAAATGAGTACCCAGCTTGCTGGGGGGGGGGGGGGAGAGCAATGTGTAGCCTACATACTGTAATGAAACTGTAAACCGCCCAGAGACTACTTGAAGTGGTATGGGGTGGTATACAAGCAGAACACTTTATTCAGATATCACAATGTCATGGATTTCTATAACAAAATAATATGAAAGGAGCCTGGGGGGTTGAGACTTTAATTTCCCACTGTGCATCCTAGAAGGGATGTGTGGCCTTGCGCAAGCTACAGAGTTCCAGGATGCCTCCAGAACAAGGGAACTATAAGCCACTTCTGAGTACTTGCTACCAAGAAAGCCCTAAAAAGGGTTGCCATCAGTCAGAATGGACTTGAGGGCACACATTTATTTTTATTACAGAAAGTATATATCTATTCTACCAGTTTAATAATCGAGATGTAAATGAAGCTGTCTATTTTGCTCCTGGTTTAAAGAAATAATCCTCTGATACACGTTCTTCCACACAATCTTGTTTTCTCTCCTGTTTTGCAGCACTAATAGCCATTGGGAAATATAGTATGACAATAGAGACTGTGGATGTGGGGTGGTGCAAAGAAATTACAGATCAAGGAGCCACCCAAATTGCTCAAAGCAGTAAGTCGCTCAGATACTTGGGACTGATGAGGTGTGATAAGGTAAGCAGCTTTTAATTAATAAAACAAAACATTTAATATTTGTGAGAATGACATGCCCATTTATTCCATACTTATATTCATGCAAGTAATTATAGGCAAATGGCATGTGTTCGGTGTACTGTTGATATGCATACTTGATAGCAATGTCCTAATTGATGTCTCTTTTGCTGAGCCAGTTCCACTAACAATTTTGACCAGTAGCTGCTTTTTGAATGTCACCATTGTTGCAGTATCATACATGATATTAAAGTAGGCCAAAATCTTTTTGCATACTTTATGCCAATATTGGGCACCCTCTAGCTGCAAGTTGGCTAGTTTTGATACCTCATTCTTTCAACTTTTCTCATTGTGTGTGACTTGTATACAATTCACATTTTAATTAGGGCAATCTGCTGCTGACTGACATCATTGTCCATACGCTGGCATAAATTATGTGCTAGTTTGTGCATAATCATCTTAAAACACAAAATACACTAAATTGCTTCCAGAAGAAATGATTTTCTGCTAAGTTCCCTGATCACAAATCTTCTGAAAAATCACATCAGCCAAAAAGGTTCGTATAGCTTACTTGGTGGAGAAATACTGCAATTTAGGGACCTTTATTATTAAGTTTTCTACATAGGCATCCTGCAGTCTTGAGAGACTATGGTAATGTGTTCTGTATAAAAACCATGTTGTTTCCACAGTGCATGCAAAGCTGAAGTGGCCACTTCAGAGCACGAGGCCTGGGTAGATTAATATGGAGGTTAAAACTGTTACCCAAGCAGCAATCCCCCTCTCCACGTCGCAGGAATAATCTAATGGCATGTCAGAGCCGAAAACTGTTGGCTGCAAAATCAGCAGGTTGGTGGTTCGAATCCCGGGTGCCGTGCAGTGGAGCGAGCTCCCGCTGATAACCCTAGTTCCTGCCAACCTAGCAGTTCAAAAGCATGTAAATGCAAGTAGATAAATAGGTACCACTGGAAAAAGCAGGAAGGTAAAACAGTGTTTTCTTGCAGCCATGCCGGCCACGTGGCCATGGGCTTGAACAACACTGGCTCTTCGGCTTGATTACGGAGATGATCACCACCCCTAGAGTCGGGCATGACTAGCACGCATGTGCAGGGAGACCTTTACCTTTATTTTTACTCCTTTCATGAACTGGACTAAGATTATGTGCTTAGACAAATTGACCCTGGTTTTTTAAATGGACCCCAAATCTTCTGATCAAGAAAAACTTCATTAAAAGCAGTTCATTTGGTGTGTCTTGAGCTATTAAAGAAAATCAGCAGCCTTGGTGCTGAGAGCAGAGTTGAGTACAACATCAGTTAAACTAGCCATATTCTATAAGTCCCTTACTTCTTTAATTGCTGTCATGTTTTCCCAACTTCTGACAAAGGGACTTCATGCTGTGTAGGGAGAAACCTGAGCTTTTACAAATAAAAATGTGTGAGATGACTGCAGAGCAAAATGGGAAACTTTTCCTGATTAATGGGAGATATATATGGGTATCTTGATGAAAATGCAGTAAAGTGTTGCATTAGAGATACCTCTGGGGGTCATTTAACTTGCTTATTAAACCTTGTGTGCAGGGGAATAAGGAAGATAGTCATAGAAAGAACAAATTTTCAGGAGCTCCTTCCTGAATTTTAAATGTTTAATATGTGATGTTGGCAGTTCTAAGAGCTCCATCCCTCTTATGCATCCAGAGAATAAAAAAGTTAATGCTGAAAAATTTCCTTCATTTTTCTAGCTTCATGCAGATCTTTTTCCAACTGCCAACATTCCACGCATCTATACAGAAAAGTCTTGACTAAGAAGATGTTGAGATTCTGCTGTGACAGAAAATGTTCTCTGTAATGGTGACGGGGGGGGGGCAGCTACACATGGACCCAGCTCCCCCATAACTTTTTCTGAAATGTTATCTAATGGCTGTGCCTGGTGTCTATTTTACTTCATATAATATTGCCAGACATGCAGTAAAAAAAGCTGACAAGCACAAAAGAAATACAAAGAGCATGAAGCAGTAGATTGCAACAGTCTCCTCCAGAATGTTCTCTGTGACATCATCTTTTCGGAATTTCTTTGATATGTGCTTGACATAATTTCAGAATTATAAAAGCATCAAGTGCTTTGCCAAAAAAGATCAGAGAAAATGCTGTGCTGGTTAAAGACAGACTCTGTTTGATTCAATCGATTATATAACTGCCTCTAGGCTACAGATGTCACTAGTGGCTGTGCTATTGATCCAGATCGTGAAAATGATCACATTAATTCATTTCTCATCAGCTTGCGTTTTCTTTGGTCTTTTTGATTTGTGTTCAGTGTGGAAGGGGCACATTCACTGCTTTATGGAATAAGCTGATTTAATAATCTTAGTATCATGATAGGTTTGTGTTATCATGATAGCTTACATTTTTAAACCCAATTTTTGTAAACAAAACAAAACAAAGCGATTTTCCTACTTTTCTAGTGAAAATTAGAACAGGTGATACCTTTAGGCTACTAGAAAAATAACAAAATGTTGCTAATATTTCAAGGGCAAAACCTTCTTCCTCAGAGCTGTACCAAAAGGTTAAAACATGGCAAAATATGAAGTTCCCAGGAGATATTTCTTAGATGTACAGTTCTTGGCAAGACAGAATAAATGGCAGGTAGTTTCGTAGTTGAGGCCTGGAGCTTAGATATTCTGAGGCTGCCTCTGAAGTAAAGGGTGGTGCTTTTATTGCCCCAGTCCTTCAAACAACGTGTCATGGCTCCTTTCTTTGTACACCACCCTTTACTTCAGATGCAGCCTCAGAACATCTTAGCTCCAGGCCTCAACTACAAAACTACTAGGCACGTTTCCCATCTTGCCCAGGACTTTACATCTAAGAAATAACTCCTGGCAACTCCATCTTTTGCCATGCTTTAATCTTTTGGCACAGCTCTGAGGACGAGTGTTTTGCCCTTGAAATATTAGCAACTTTTCTGTTATTTTTCTAGTAGCCTAAAGGTATCACCTGTTCTACTTCTGTATTTGGTTCTTGTGGTGGCTACATGGCTCCTCAAGTTAATGAAATATCTTTTCCAGGATTCTTGATGTAGATCTTTGTTAGTGGATATTTCACATAGTTCCACCAGGCTAGCGGAGGAATATCACTCCCCACTGTTGCTGCTTTAAAATGGATCAGAATGTGTGAAGGAATAGTGTAAAAAGGTATATTTTATTCTGCTGGAGAAATGATCAGGAATTCCCAATTGTGGGAATTGTAGTGGATTTATTTATGAATATGGTAGTCTCTGCTCCTTAGGTTCTGCACAGGAAGCATCTTTTTTTAAAAAAACAAAAGCAAAAACTACCAGACGATAATCTCTTGTGGCTTCCATGAAGCTTAGCCATGCCTACCATTTCCCCTATCTTTTCCACAGGATGAAAATGACTATCAGAGTTGGTAAAACTTGAACGCACCTGTCAGGATTCTGATTTCTTGATTAAAGCCCTCAGAAGTCTTGCAGGAAAATTCCTACATTCTTCTGGGAGCTGTAGTTCAAACATTCTGATAATGCCATACCTAGAAGTGGGAAACCTAATACTTAAGTGGGTAACACTTGACTTGGCATACTTATCAAAAGTTGCACCAGAGGGAAATGGTTGGAAACCAAATCTCCCATAAACTTAGAGCTACTCTGTTTACCAAGCAATTTCAAAATGAACCTGACAGATACATGCACATCTCCTCAAACAGTTTATATCCCAATTACATGTGCCTAGATTATCATTTTAAGAACCTGAATTTACATGTGGTTGTTTCAAAAGTTCTGTGAACTTTCATGGAGGCTTTCATACATTTGGCATATCTTAACAACTGTTCTGAGCTCCATTTTTGTAGCATTTATCTACCATAACTGACACCAAGCAACATGTACCGTATTCCCCCCCCCCAAAGACGCCCTTTGTTTTCCCTCAACAATAAGGAGAAATGTCTGTGCATCTTATGGGGCGAATGCATCCCCAACGGGAACCTCCAGAGTGGCTGCTGCGGAGTTCTCTGGCCCCCGAGCAGGTCCCAGCCCCAGCTGCAACTCCCCCAGAGGCTTCCCACCCATCTGTTTTTTAAAAATGACCTTGCATGATTGATTTGTTCCATATAATATGAGACGAAGACTAATCAGCCTTACTGGAGACCATAGAGATAAGAAACGGGCTAGAAAGTAACCACCCATCATGATGACCATAGAGCTGCATCTCTATGTTCATCATGGTGGGTGGTTACTCTAGCTCAGTGGTTCTCAACCTTGGGTTCCCAAGGGTTCTTGGACTATAACTTCCAGAAAACCAGGGCCAGTACATCTAGTGGAGAAAGCATCTGGGAGTTTTAGTTCAAGAACAATTGGAAACCCAAGTTCATGCTCATCATGGTGGGTGGTTACTCTAGCCTGTTTCTCATCTCTATGGTCTTCAATTGGGCTGCTTTCTCTCCATCTCCTATTATATGGAACAAATCAATCATGCAAGGTAAATTTTTTTAAACAGCCTGGCCGGGAAGCCTATGCAGGGGTTGCTTCTTGGGCTTGGACCAGGCCCCAAGGCTTCCCAGCATGGAGACCTGGGCAGGGGTTGGGGGGAGGCTTGTCTTTGCATTTTACTTTCCAGCTATGCCTCTCCAGGCCTCCCAAGAGCACCATGGCTAGAGAGTAAACTGGGCTGAAGATGGACCAGGACCTCAGTATATATGTGTGAATATTGTTTTCACACGTACATACTTCTAAAAATTAGGGGTGTCCTATGGTCCGGTGCGACTTGTGGGGCGAAAAATGCGGTATTTCTATTTATTTAAAAGTGTGCTTTTATTTAACAGAATGCATTAAACAGTGAACAGCTGAATAAAAAGGGCACTAAAATCAATCATAAATATAGAAAACCATAAATAAATACATAGGTAGTAACTCATGCCCGTAAACCCAGGAAAAGTCTTCATCTAAAAATAGGCAGTAGCTTTGAATTTCCTGGAAGGTATGTCAGGACAAAAAAAAAATTAGACTTGAACATCTAATATTAGATCCACCATGATGGTGCTGTCTGAAAAGCACCATAAAGGAAGAGATTGTGTTTTGTGGAAGTGAAATGCTAAGCAGTGGGAAATTTCCGCATTGATGCCAATATTTAAAACTGAAATTAACTCATCAAATTAGCTTCATTAATGAGTTAATGTAAATGTTAATTTACATTATGTGTGTAGAGAGCACATTTGGATCATATTTTACTTAATCCAAAAAAAACCCATCTAAATCTCCCTTAAGATATCTATATCTCCCATAAGAAACTGAGTTCATAATGGATAATCTAACCCAAATTTAAATGGAATTAGATACAATACCTAAAAATATTTGCTAGAATTTATTGATTGATTTGGTTTGATTAATTTAATTTGAATTGATTTTTATACCACCCATCCAGCAGCAAAGGCAACTCTGGGCAGTGTATACAATAAACAAAAGGTAGCACTACAAATCCATATAACCACAAGTAGACAATAAAACACAAGTCAGATTAAATACCGTATATACTCAAGTATAAGCCGACCCAAGTATAAGCCGAGGGCCTAAATTTACCCCCAAAAACTGGGAAATGTATTGACTTGAGTATAAGCTGAGGGCATTTTCTCCCCCGTTATACTTGAGTATATACAGTATACTGGCAGAGCTCTAAAGGGGCTGGGGTAGTAATTGGCAATGTGTGCTGGGAGTATGGAGGCAATTAGGGGTTTAATACCATTAACTCCCTGATTGCCTCCACAGTCCCTGCACAGTTGCCAATACTACCCCCAATCCCTTTAGAGTTTCATAACTAAGTCCTCTTACCCCTAAATCTTTCCAGATTTCAGAGGGTTCCCCTGCTACTTTGGAGTCCCAAGGTAAGTAAATTTTGATTGCATATTTTTAAAAAACATGCACTCAAAAATTACTTATTTGGGGGGGGGGCACCAAAGTAGCAGGATTACCTTTAGAGGGCAATTTTAGGGAATCTCCTGAAATTTGGAAACATTTGAGGGTAAGGGGGCAGAGTTATGAAGCTCCAAACATGGTGCCCCCTAGGAAAAAAACCCTTCTAATTGGAATCATATGGGAAGTGGCAGCAGCCTTATTACCCGACCGATCAACTTCGAAGTAGAAGATTTTTTCCTAGGGGCATCCCATTTGGAGCTTCATAACTCAGCCCCCTTACCCCCAAAGTTTCCAAATTTCAGGGGCTCCCTAAAATCGCTTTCTGAAGGTACCCCTGCTACTTTGGACTCCCAAGGTAAGTACATTTTCAAGTGCATATTATTAAAAAAAACCATGCACTCAAAAATTACTTACCTTGGGGGCAGGGGTAGCAGGGGTACCCTCAGAAAGCGATTTTATGGAACCCCCTGAAATTTGGAAACATTTGGGGATAAAGGGAGCGAGTAATGAAGCTCCAAAAGGGGTGCCCCTAAACCTTCACATTAGAATCATATGGGAAGCGGAGGTACCACTATCGCTTGCCCAATCAGGACACCCTCCACTGCCCTCCCCAAGCCGTACAAGCACCTAATTTTACCTTAAAAAAACCTGGGAAACTTATTGACTTGATTCAGGCCGGCTGGTTGGCACAAGATTAATAAAATGAAAAACAAAAAACAAAACAAATGAAAAATGAAATGTTTTTTTTAAAAAAAATCATTTTATTCTAAACAAAATGAAACAAAAAAACTAAACAAATTCTTTTGGAATTGTGTCCATCTCTAGTGATGACCATTTCACATACTTCTGCCATATTCCTGACAAAGTGCTGAAGAGCTATTTAAAATAGTATTAATATCAGTATCAAGGTATCAGGACATTAATGACAGTACAAAAATTTCCTTCTTATTCCTCAAGATAGGAAATTACAAATGAAAACAATATGTCAAAAGCATTTTACAAGGAAATTACAAAATCTAATTGCCTATTCTCTTTCTAAGCATGCTGCATTCTCTCTCTCTCTCTCTCTCCACTATAAATTGCTATAATTTGATAAATTCATATTGTTTCATATTTGATTCTTCAGTTTTTTTCTAATATTAGGAATATCTGATTCTCTAATTTTAAAAAGCCTATTGGATATCAATTTACAAAAATTTACAAAAATATCAAGTTACAAAAATGAAAAAAACCTCATAAAATCAATGAGAAATATAAAAATACTTATCAGATCTTATCATATAATATTGCGTGAAAATAATAAAGCCTATGATATTCTCACTATCTTAATACTATGAAAAATTACAAGCCTGTGCTGGCTAGGTCTAAATCTAGCTGACTACATCTTGAAGCCGGATTCCAAGCAAGCATCTCTGTCCTAGACCTAAGTATAAACTTCTCTTTTTCCCAGCTCTGAGAATCTTCAAGATGTCATGTGAAACAATTGTCCAATGGTAGCTGTCCAATTTTCTCTAACTTGGCTTATTATGTCTGGCCTATTGCATTCCTTAGATGAATGTCTAGCGGAAAGCTGTAAATGTGCAGTTAATATTGAGCCTTATAAATCACACTATATCCCATCATCCTAATTCCGTTACACACCCTAAGCCATTATCTATCTAATAAGCCTGTTCAGACCAGGGCAAACCAATATGGAGGATAAATTGGAGGTCTCCTACCACACTTCCTCAGACTGAAGAAGCTACTTGGATTAATAGCAAACTATTTCAAGCTAACATGAAAAGTCCAGTTGCTATAACTCAACTGCTAGATATTATATTTATTTATTTATTTTTGGTCTGTTGATTTATTAATCCAAAATGCCCTGTGTGCTGGCTAATGGTTATTTAAGTCAATCAGAACTTTCAGCAAAATGCTGTTCCTAATGAAGCATAGAAGCCACTTCTAGGTACCATAATTACACAGCAGATAAGGTGTGTGAAGGTGACCGACCTAGTTGCTGTTCATCCTGCATCAGGGTTATTATTTATTTATTTATTTATTTATTTATTTATTTATTTATTTATCTTGTATCCCGCCCATCTTCCCGCTGGGAACTCTGGGCAGCTTACAATAATAAAACAGATAATAAAAACACAAGCAGAGAGGCAAGACCCAAGCATAATTAATGAGAGGGGACAAGGTGGTGGCAAGACCCATGCATAGTTAGTGCGAGGGAGCAAAAAGAAGAAGAAGAAGAAGAAGAAGAAGAAGAAGAAGAAGAAGAAGAAGAAGAAGAAGAAAAGAAAAAAAACTAACTGGAAAGGTCGCCAAACACCTCCCTGAAGAGGTGAGTCTTCAAGGCCTTCTTAAAGGCGGGCAGGGACTCTGTCAGGCGCAGCTCACTGGGAAGATGATTCCAAAGCATAGGGCCCACCACAGAGAAGGCGCGGTCACACGTACGCGATTTCCGTGCCTCTCTGGGTGTGGCCACTCTCAGTGAGCACGCCTGCGCCAGTCTCGTGGGTCTGGATCCGGTTGATCTTTGAGAGATATGCTCCGCCAGGTACTCTGGTCCCAAGCCATGGAGGGCTTTGAAAGTCAAAACCAGGACCTTGAACCTGATCCGGAGCACAACGGGGAGCCAATGCAAGCGAGTCAGGACTGGGGTGATGTGCTCGTATCTCCGGGCACCCACCACCAGCCTGGCCGCCGCACTTTGCACCCGCTGTAACCTCTGGACCATGGTCAAGGGCAACCCCACGTAGAGGGCATTGCAGTAGTCGATCCTCAAGATCACCAGGGCCTGCACTACTGTCCTCAGGGAGGACCCATCGAGGTACTGGCGGATCTGGGCGATCCTGCGGAGATGAATAAAAGCGGCCCTGGAAGCAGCCATCACCTGGGCTTCCAGGGAGAGGACTGAGTCCAGGACCACGCCCAGATTCTTGGCCCTGTCTGTAGGTTAGAGGGAAACATCCTCCAGCCTAGGGAGGGGGCCATTGTACCCAGAAGAGGACGCCCCAAAGAACAGAACCTCCATCTTCTCCAGATTCAGCTTGAGCCGGTTATCTCTGGTCCAGCCACCATGGAGGAGTTCCGTCAGTTGCCCAACACATTTGTGCTCTGGTTATGTGCTACTTGCACAGTCTGGGAGACTGACCATGCAAGATCTGCTCTCTACCACAGGAATACTGTAAGAACTAGACTTAAGTCATTCATTTTGACAAAACTCCTGTTTCAGTATTCTGGTAAATGCTGGGCTGTTCCAAGTACTTTCATTGCCAGTCTACTGATGTTTTTAATCCATAATTTAAATTGAAGTACATTGTTTGCCTTCCTATTCAGGAGATCCATTATGTGGATGTTGTGTGTATGTTATTCAACTAGTCCTGAGCCCCTGAGCACTAAGGTAATCATTGAAAGTCTGTGAAACTTATTGGCCTTAACAGATCAAGTGCATAGCACTTCATACCGAATGACTCCACAAACCTTTCATTGTATTGCAGCTACAGGCAGGAATTATAATTGGGCCACCTGAGAATTTTATTCATTCAGCTGTTAGGTTTTAAAAAGTCAAACATTTGTTGTGAAATATTTTTAATGAATTGAGAAAATAATACTTAAGACACAGGGAACTGCAGGATACACCTAAGCTTATCTAGTTGATTAATTGTAAACAAAGGCACAATGGTGGGTGCTTAAAAGGTGTCCAGCCCAGAACAAATGTGAAGGTTGTATGGGGGCATATTTCTCTAAGGGAACCCAGTAAGTAGTACTTAATACCTCTGAACTTGCAAAGAATTTAATAAGAATATTTGATGCTAATATCTAACACAGTGTAGATTATTGTGCCTTTCCAACATTTGTGTTCAGACATTTCACAAATATTTCACTTCAAAGAGATGCAAAGAGCTTCTGTCACACATCTTTATCATGTACTCAGTGAGTTAGGAAACCTGAATCTGCACTGGACACTAAAGATGCAGGTCTCTACTTATTTCCTTCCTAATTCCATACAACATATTTGATTGAGCCACTTGGACCAGGACTACATCTGAAGATATTGTAAAAGGAGAGAGCTAGGATGGAGAGGCACTATTTACTTTCTATATAACTTAAAATCATAATTTTCTTAATACTAACAAAGTTTGATATATGTGATTAGAATAGCCTTGCTTTATTGAAGTACTGTCTTTTGATGTAACTAAATAATGGCCATAGACGTTGGACATCTTTCTGGTATCTTCTAATAGCTTGGCTCCCATCTCCACTGTAAAGGTGGCATCAATGGCAATGTGCTAGCAAGGGTATATGCAGCCTGATTTCAACGTTGAGAACTCACTGGTGTGCTCTGTGACAAATGCCAAACTTCCTCAAATCTAAGATTTACAAGATAATTTTCTGCCCAGTTGCACTGTATGGCAGAGTGCTGGACAACAACAATGGGCAAAGAAAGCCATCTCCAAACTACGGAATTGCGTATGCACATTGGATACTGAGCGTCTTCCTATTCAACTATGTCACAAATGATACTATCCAACAGCAACTAAGTGCGATATGAATTACAGAGAGGATAAGAGAAAGCCAGCTTCACTGGCATGGGCATGCCCTCAGAGCATCTTCCATCATTGCCAAAACTGTTTACCACTTGAAAATGGCTGGCTGGCAACCATATCAGAGATGGCAAGACACTGTCAATAAGGATATACAAATCATCCTTTTGGCCCCTGAAGATGCAATCAATTGGGCAACAGGGCATTTTAGGATCCAGGAAAACTCAAGAAGAGGAGGAGGAATTCGAGGTGGTGGTGGTGGTGGTGGTGGTGGT
>JAHTLZ010000237.1:55285035-55319644 GCA_023846285.1 Phrynocephalus versicolor
ATGGGGATGGATTTCTAACTAATATTTAGCATTTATGTAGTAATTTTCCTATGTCTCCTCATTAATCCTTGAAATAATAGTACATGGCTGACCCTATATTATCATCCACATATTACAATAGTGAAGTTCATTCCTGGGAATGCTTAACTTTTAAGCAACATTTTTGGTCAGTCTTTGAAGTGTGACATACAAATATTTATGAGTTACTGAGAAAATCATAATATTATATATTCCATTCTGACGTTTTCCAAGAATTTCCTGCTTTAGCATTTTTTGTAGTTTGATCTAATGTTGTTATTTACAAAAGGATTTAGAATTTTCAGGGTCTCTCTCTGAGCTTGGGAAAAAAGTTAAACCCATTTTCTATCCACGTGGCTTTTCAGTTGACAAATCCCCCAATGAAGATTGAGTGTTTCTATTATCAAAGTGGAAGAACTGTAGATTAAACCCGTCATTTATTCCTGTCATAAAATGCAATCACTGTTCATTCTCTACACTGCCTAGCACAGTTGTTTTACTTGGAAGTTGGTTCAGGCCAGAGATGGGATGATAGTACGGGTATATGGATTTTGAAGGTGTGCATTTTTTGCTTAAAACATTTCACCCAAATAGAATCTTAATGAAAGGGAATATGTATTTGCATCAAGTTGTGATTATTAAATGTGTTGTTTTATATTGAGTGTAGAGCACAATAATGCACAATGAATAATGACCATACCAAATGGAAGGCAAAGACAAGAAGAGTGGACCTCATCACCAAGTGGGAAAGAAACTAAGAAAAAGAAGAAATGTAGTATTGGGGCACTCCATCAGATTAGGCTACTAAGCATTTAAATCAAATATTGATGTAGTCTTAAATGTTCAGTAAAAATTCCAAAGCAAATTACCTAAACGTTGTGGTTCTTAGTTTAATCTTTTATTTATCTATAGGATGATGGAAGCTGTCTGGTGATATGATATGAACTAGGGATGGGCATTACGTTTCGGAGCCAGTAGGAAACGAACCATGTGAGCCCAGGGGTTGCTCAGAACCATCTGATACATGCAGAGCCAATTGCTGTACCTTTCTCTGGGCTCACACAAGGTTAAACCGCAATGAAGAAGCACATCTTTCCTCCTTCATCATGCTGGCCAATCAGACAGAGAGGTGGGATGATGCCTGTCCCTGCAAAGCTCCTGATTAGCCAGCATCACAGAGGAGGAAAGATGATGTTGCAGCGTGTTTCCTCATTGCAGCTCAGCTCTGTGCCAGCAGAGAGAAAGGTAAAGCAGTTGGCTCCGTATGTATCAGACAGTTCTGAGCACCACCAGGGCTTGCGTGGTGGTGGTTACCTGAGGATAATTCAATTTGGGGTTCATTGTCATGGAGAGATGCAAAACTATATATGCCACCAAAGCTGTCTTGAGATAATCATGTTTCTTTATAACATCCAAATGAACTATGTAGAATATACTTTTAATAATGGTATCTACTAGAGACGGGCACGAAATGGAAATATAGTTTCATTCCATTTTTAGTAGTTTTGTTTCATTTTGTTACTAACAAATTTTTATAGTAGTTTTGTAACAAAAAGAAATGAAACACTCTGCTCCTCTGGGTCCTAGAGGCACCAAAATGACGGGGGAGCTTCCTCAAGTTCTTCCCTGTAAGTCCCTGAAATTTGGAGAGACTTGGGATTCAGGGGGCTGAGTTATTAAACTCCAAAGGGGGACCCCATAGGAAAAAAAAACATTTCTGAGTCAGAAGCTACTAATTGCTTGCCCGCTTGGGGCGGGGGGGGGACTATTATCAGCTTAGTTCTGAACTTCCAATACACAAATGTCCACATACACAAATAACCATTCAGCTCCAAAATTCTGATAAGTCTAAATAGCATGTTTGACTCTTTGCTGACTGAAATCCTACTCCAGTCAACTGTTCCCTCGCATACTGTGTTGCTAGTGCCATTCCTTTCCATCCTGCACATTGTCAGCAATGACAGATGTTTACTAACCAGTATTGAAAAAGGATATGCCATAGATATCATATACCTTCCTCGAACAGGCTTTTACAGACGTACAGTAACATCTCTGATACTCCAAGAGAAAGTAGCTACACTTGTGGAAAAAGATACCATACAGCCAGTACCTCTGGAGCTGCTTTCCAGTGGGTTCTGTTCCTGCTACTTCACAGTCCTGAGGAAAGATGGCAGCCTAAGTCCTATTTTGAACCTGAGATATATAAATACTGCACCTATATTAATACAAGAAAGTTCTGAATGTTGGCACTGGAAACTATATTCATTACATTGATATGCTACTGGGCCTGTGGTTCCCCACTTCCACCTAAAATAAGATCTCTTCAGTCACAGTACCTTGCATCTTTCAATATCGTATCAGAGAACAACTCCCAACAATTAGTCATGACTCTCAAAGTAGCACAACTTCTCTGGTGGCCCAACAGGACCAATTTAATCATAGGCAGGCCATTCAAGCAGTTCAGTCCTAAAATTCAGGTAACAATGGATGCCAGTTTGATAGGCTAGGGAGCACAGGGCAAGCCAAGTGGTCCTAAGTAGAAGACTACATAAACCAATTGGAGCTACTAGCAGTATCAAAAGCATTCAGGTTTTTCAAGAAATTGATAATCATCAAAATAGTACCGGTGGCTACTGACACCACCACCCCGTGTACTACACAAACAAACAGGGCAAGACGGATTCCGTGTATCTTTTTAAAAATATTTTTATTTTTAAAACTAACAAAGTAGAAAAACAGATACATTGCTTATCTTCTGCCGTGTTGCATATATCAGAAGATTTCCCAATAAATCGGCCTAGTTGTTTCATGATTCTCCTCTCATCTTAAACAAGATTATTTTCATATTTCCATATTTACTAAAAAAAATCCTTTAATGTTTTCCATCAGTATTATGTTCATCTTTGCTTATCTCTGTCTTCATTTGTACAAAAATACAGACAATAGATTACAATATTGTATTAGCTAGCTTAGTCTTAGCTATATTCCTGATCCTAAAATTTAGATTTTTTAACTAAATAGTTTAGATTAAATTTGACTAATTCAGTATATAGTATACATCTATTTTTGTCTAATACAAGAAATGAAGATAGTAAAGTACAAAGTTAAACTAGTCTGTCTAATCTACAACCTTAAATATATAATAGACATCATCAACTCATTACATTTTCTCTATTCTTATAAATTTTACCAAGTTTTCAAAACCTTGTATGTCTAAGATTAATACTTAATGGGTTATTAAAAGAGGGGGGGATTACATCTTGATCTCTCTGTTTCTTGTTGTATTAAATGGAAAAATCCCTCTCTTTCTTTGCCTGGGTAACATTTAAATATCTAACAAATTGGCATCTCAGGCTGGTTTCCACATTCCATTTTTCATTTATCCAAATATTCAATTAATTAGATGTTTCATAAATGAAAATGTTAAATTGCCTATTTAGTTAACAATAGTTAACAATGGTCTTAACTGGTCTTCACAGTGAGTTGCCTGACCGCTTAAAATTTAGTAAATAAATGATATTGAAGACTATTTTCGCATTTAACAATTAACTTCAACATTGAGCAACATCGAACAAGACCATCAAATCTTAACAGAGTATTCAATCCTGATAGTAAATTTTCAGTTACCTAATCTACTTTATTTAATTGAACTACTATATAATGGACATCTCAACCTGTTATGTTTGTGTTTTTTAATAATAGGTAAATAGGTAAATAATTTTAACAGCTTTCTATCACATGATTATGTCTAGCTAGAACAAAACTTTGTTTGGGGCTGGTTTGCAGATTTCTGTTATCCATTTTCCATATCATTATAGTTCATCATAATCTATTAATAGCTTTTTATGTGATTGATTCATTAAGCCAGGGATTCATAAATTGTTTCCCCGTCAGTCCATCCAGTGATGCAGAAACCTCCAGCGCAGAACTCTGTCCCTTGCTCCAAACAAGGTTAAGATTGAGGCTTTCCTCTGTTTCTAAAGAGGATTTTATCTCCCAAGCAAACAGCCCATAAACCCGAAAATTGAAGTGAATGCTCTGTTCCAGCTTCATGCTCAAATCAGGATTGAAGATGAGACTTTTCTCCTCTTTTGGAGAAAGCTTAGTCTCCTGACCAGTGCCAGATTCCACACTCTCCAAGTATATCTTCTGAATATTTCTTGTTATTATTTCCTGTTTCTCTGGAGAAATTCAGCCTGATAAGCCGGAGAGCTTATCAAGGCGTCTCACTGCAGTGAAACCGGAACTGGAACACTTTTCCGTGTATCTTTTGTTCCTAGCTATTGGTCTTTTGGAATTGTGCCTCTCATGTAATGTGTTCCTCATAGCTATCCATGAGGCACTTTACTAGGCTGCTGCATCGTCCATAGCTTTTCTGATAGGTCTGTAACTGATGTCTGTAAAGCAGTAACCTGATCTCAACCTTCAGTGTTCATTAATCAATTCGGATTGAATGTCATGACAAAATAAGATGCAGCATTCGGATAAGTGGTCATTCTGTGATCGTGTGACATCCCTCTGACCAGTACATAAGCTTCTCATTGACCCCATATATGTGATTAAAGGGATCATGACAAATAAAAACAGATTACTTCCTTGTAACTGTGGTCCTTGTAAATTTCAAACTGCCTTCATTTTTGTTCAGTTTCCCATTAAAATATTTTCCCCCTGTGACTGCAGGATAATTTTAACTGCAAATCTACTCTGTTTATCAAAGATGTGTTATCTCTCTTTGTTCTGATATGTTTGTAGATTTAAGTGTTTTCAAAAAACTGTAATTTGTTTCATGAGGTCTTGTGGGGACAGTAGTCAACCCATAATATGAAAGCAAATAACTATGTAAAAATGCTTCTTTTGTTTTATAGGTGAATGAAGTAACTGTGGAACAACTAGTACAGCAGCATCCACATATCACTTTCAGTACTGTGCTACAAGATTGCAAGAGGACCTTGGAACGGGCATACCAGATGGGCTGGACACCCAATATGTCTACGGCCTCTTAATTCATAACATACCATTAAACAGGCAGAGTTACACTGAATGTTTGAAAATTGTTAAGTTTTTTTAATTATCAATATTATTACTTTCTATTAAATCTATGTTGAATTTTAGCATAAAGTTTTTAATTTTGGATACATTCATATATATATATATATATATATAGTTCAAAGAGTGGAAAAGATCTGTTGAGTTTATTAAATGAAACTATTGGAAGAGAAACAAGGTCAGAAACTTATTTTTTCTTAATGTTTATTTGTCAGCTTAAACATCTGCTAGTGTCTAAGATTTTGCAGGGAACTTGTGACTTTTCTTGATGTAATATAATTGTAAGTTTACATAAAATAGAAACACTATTTGGATGTGGTTCCCCCCCAACTATACATTCATTATAGAAGAAAGTCATTAAAGATTCATTGTCAAGCCAATGTTTTAAAGCCATTTGCAAATTTCTTGAAGTGAACTCCTGCTAGTTCTGTGGATAGATTCAGTAAGTAATATGCTATGCCTTTTTCTTTCACATTCTTTGTTTTTGTGTTTCATATTTCATTTTTGGATTGGAAATGGCAACTCCTTCCTAACACTCCACTTAAATTAGTGGCTAATCCTAATGCATCTGAATTTTATAAATTGATGCTACCCACATCTATGTTTTTGAGATGCATAGTAAGAAAACTCCACAAATAACAGCTATACAAGAATGCACTATTTTGTCATCAAATCCTTAGCTTGAATAGAATCTTTAATAAGTGTGGGGCATGTATTTGGTGCTGCCAACGTGACATTTTTTGCCCTGTAGCTCAGTCTGTTGTGAATAGTTCATTTAGTGGAGGGGAGCTAAGATGGGCTGCTTAAGTGGGCGTTCAGTACTGATTATGCCCTTTGTTAGATTTCTACATATTTGCATCTTCCAGTTTTCCAGTTTATAACTACAGTTTCATTTTAATTTTGTGTAATTTTTACTAAAAAATTGATGAATGTCTGCATGTGTAAAAAATAAATTGGTGGTTCAAAAGCAACTGGAAACCATGATTTCCCGTCACATGACTTAGCTGTAGTAGATCACAGACTTGCCTTCTCCGCAGCATTTCAAAAACTAGGATTGGAAACATTTGCCTCCATCCATGAAGCAGGTCCCCATTACAACTGAATTTGTGGGACAGTAGTTAAATTGTAACTATTTAAACATGCCAGAATAGCAAAGATAGATTATCTTCTTGGTTTGTTCACTAGCAATAATATACAGAATTCACGTTTTCCCCAATATTAATGTTTTCCCCAATATTAATGTAACTGAAGCTATGGTTTGCAAGAAGAAATAAATGTTTCTAATTTCTCCTAGTGCCTCAGGAACAGGTAAGCTCCCTGAAGCTTGCTGAGAGCCCATGCTTTATATCCCATTCTCCCCCCCACACACACACACAGATTTTTCACTCCTACATTGGAGTAGTTTCTTTCAATTGCCTACTATAATGTTGTAGATCTATGTCGAGAAATCCCCATCCTGTGGGCGTCGGAGCAGAGTCAGATAATGTCCACAGGATGGGGATTTCTCGACATAGATCTACAACATGATAGTAGTCTGGCCTGTGCTACTTTCACCTGTCTTGGGGCATATGTCCCTTAAGAAATATTACAGGTTGCTGGAAATGCCACAGCAGGTTATTTTATTTATTTATTTGACTATTTTTACCCCACCTTTCTCATTGAAAAATGACCCAAGGTGGCTTACAATAAAAAGGAACAATATACAGCCCAGAATATTTAAGACATATTAAAATTAAGAATAGGGAATTAGGAGAGGCATCTTAAAACATTAAAGTGTAACATCAAAGCTATAAAGAGCACACAAAAAGAGAAAAACCCATTATGAGAGGTGGAAACTAACATGGAAATTACTGTTGTTACGAAATCAGTCAATGCAATAATGTATGGTGATCAATATTAAAGTCACATAGTGAGTAGACCCTCATTCACGTTACACATTATGGGAGGGAAAATTCAAATTCTAGGCTATAACAATGACTGGAGGAGTTCGATATGGTGCTACCTTAGGGAGTTGATGACACAGGCCATACCTAATCTGTGCCACAGGAAGAGATGAATTCCTATTAACAACAACGGGTTCCTCATCTCTAATATAGATCATGTCACAAGGTGCTCCATGCTTTTTTCAAATGCATGAGGCTACAGTCCTCAGATTCTGTACCCATGCTAAACCTCCTGATTGAAACAGGGAAGTGCATGTTCAGATTCTTGCAAGCAGCTGAAGGTTTCAGGTTTGGATTTGTGTTTAAGTGTGTTAGTGTGAACTGAACTATACACATAGCAATGCAGCAGCCACCTCTGTTATCTCTGCTGAAGTTTTGTAGAGTTCTGACAACAATTGCTGCTTTACAGGTACGGCCATGTGTGCACACTAATCTTTAAGGAGTGATGCATGTGCGTTCATGGTCTCATGGAGAAATGTAAACTGGCTAAGGGTTAGGGTTAGGGTTACTTTTTTGTTGCTGTCCTGTGTTGTTACTGGGGAATAAAGCCCACTGAACTCAATGAGGCATCCTTCTAAACAAAGTACATACAGAGTTGTGTTGCTATTCTTTCATCATCATCAGATTCTAAAGTAAAATACATAAATATTATGATCATTAAATTAAGGACCCAATGTTGAAGTCTGGTCTGTTCAGAGTGATGCTAGATGTTTTTTAAATTTTTTCCTGATGAAAAACGTAATCTATCTCTGTCAGATTGATGTTTTATTTTATATGTCTACTTGCTCAGGAGAGAAAATGCCTACTCTTTCCTTTGAATTATTCTACATAACTTTTATATTCTCATGCCGCTTGAAGAAACCTACGTGAGTTTGATGACAAAAATAATTTGTAATTCAAAATAAGTTTATACAATATATGTAGAAAATCAAAAGTGTATGGTTAATTTTATGGGTGTTAAACTATTCTGTGAAGGGTTACATTTCAGGAGAGTTGACAAGCAGACCCTGCAAACAGGCAGGGCAGTAAGTAACCTTTAGAATGCAATAATTTTATAAAAGGTGTTTTATTTTGTTTTTTAGGTGCAACACTGTTTATTTGTTTTTTAAAGGTTAAAGTGTTTTAATCCAAAATATCAAATGTTCAGACTTGACCTGAAGAGTTGCCATTATTGTCAAAATGTTTGGCTAATCTAGAAAGCTTCAAGCAGCATAACTTGGGAAACAGCATTAATGTGTTCCTATAAACCACAAATTCAGTCTCAACAACATCAGCCCCTGATAATGACAGAAAGAGCTTCCTGTGTCGTTTTTTTGAATGTTTGTTGAATGTTTTCTTATTAGATTTTTTCAGACCGATACTATAAGTCTTTGCAGAATAAAATACAGTGGATTTTGCTTGGCATGTCAGAAATATAGATGAATCTATGTAACTTTTTTTATCCCCTGGAACAGTGGCAGTATTTTCACAAATAAAGACAAAGAATGGAGAAGCTTGATAATTTTTCACTTTTAAGAGCATTCTGATGTCCATAATTAATAAACTTTATTTTCCTTCTTTTATGTGTAGTAAAACAGAGAGACATATAATGGAAACTGCCATATCTGTTTTCATTTCATGTAGGAATGTGGTGTTGGGAATGAAAAGGCAGAGGAGAAAAAAATCTCACTGAAACAGTATAGTGATGTTTTAGGTAAGGATTAGCCCACTTTACTCTGGCCTATAACTGTAATTAGGCTCAGCATTCTCCACTTTTTTTCCAGATGCACATACATACATACATACATACATACATACATACATACATACATACATACATACATACATACATACATACATACATACATACATACATACATACATACATACACACACACATACATACATACACACATACATACATACATACATACATACATACATACATACATACATACATACATACATACATACATACATACATACATACATACATACATACATACATACCGTATTTTTCTGTCTATAACACGCTGCCACGTACAAGACCTCTGCCAGTTTTTGAACCCAAAATTAACAAAATGAACAAGTCCTGCAAGGAAGGACGGGAAACAGTGGGAGGGGGTGCAGGTAGGTGAACCCAGACTGACGACAGTGAACGAGCTGAACAGAGTCCCTGCCCCACTGAGGTTTCACTTCCTTTCTGGCAGTTCATTCACTGCTATCAGTTTGAGTTCTCCACAAACACACATACCACTGTTTCCCTTCCTTATCATTTATTTAACAAGATGTTTCATGGCAGTTCTCCTTGGCTGTAAAGAACAACTTATACAGTGGACCCTCGTATAACAAACGGTTTTTATAACATAAAATCTGTACAACATAAAAAATTCTGGAGATAGGGGAAATTTGCTTAACAGAATTGCCTATGGGACAAATCCATATAACATAAAAATGGTCGTGATTAGGGATTACTCTGTTTTCAATGCATTCCTATGGTAAATTTGTATAAAGGAAAATTTGCTTAACATAATTTCATTTGGAACATAATGATTCCTTTATACAAGGTACCACTGTACCTGCAATTGCTTACTGGTTACTCTTGGTTATGAGACAGCTAGATTGTTGCATCCTGAGAGCCTCCTGCCTATCCCACCATGTCAGAATTTTCTTTTTCTTGCAGTACTCCCCACATAGGGCAGATAGAGCACAGGAAACATAGGAATAGAATTAGATGCTTTATTTTAGTGTTTAGTCCAATTATTTTTACTGTCATTGGTAGCTAGGTCTCAGACAGTTTGTTTATTTATTTATTTAGTTATTTATTTATTTATTTATTTTAGAGTATTTTTAACCAGAGATGCTTGAAATTGAATCCAGCACCTTCTGTATGTAACATGTATGTCTTACTTCTGTTCTCCCCTCAAAAACATATTCTAAATAAAGAATAAGTACAGTAATTGATTATATCTGTTCTATCAGCTATCCATCTTTATGAAGAAATCTACCATCTATAGCTAAATATTTTTTAAGTTTATTATTTAAAAAAATGCTACTGCACCCCTAGTCTACTTGCTTTACCACATATAGTGTTGGTGCCTCCCAGGCAGTACCTGTTCTCATTTTGCTCTTTCTCAGTTTAGTTCTGCCCGATTGCGTCTGTAAAGATACACAAAGAAATGTTAGTCTTAACCTATTCAGAGCTTATATTATTGCTAATCTAATCATTCCTGAATTAAGTATGCCTTGTCTTTCATACCTACATTCATATTTATCTTCTTTCATTGCAGAAATATTTAGATGTTTTTAATATATTTGCAATGATTTAAATAGCTATCCTATCTTTCTGTTTTTGCTTATCACATATCTGTAATAGAAACCATTTTTGGAAATCTCACTAAATAAAAGACACACTAGTTTCACAAATACCACTTAAAAGCTGTACAGATCCAACAAATCTTGGAGGACCTCAAAATACTGCTCACTGGCTAAGAATCTTAGCTTGCTCAGAACCTCACTAATTGCTTCAAAAACTCATTGCAATTTAACACCAAATATTGTTTTTGTACCTTTTTTATGTTTCTGATTTTCAATCCAATTCTTTTCATTCTACAATCTAATTTGACAATATTTTTTTAATAAAGCCAAGTTGTACTTTTTACAGAATGCTATCTCAGCAGCCATACCTCGAGTAGAAGCCTGTGCCCTTTTAAAAAGTTAAGCATAAACATTATATAGTAGATATGATTGTTGGGGAAAATCACATAAAAGAGTAGAGGTTTGACCAAAATTAATGTATTTCTCTAAATCTTCAACACACATTTGTAGTCATTTTTTGCTTATAAATATGATCCAGCCGCTATATCATCTCTGTAAGCACTAAAGACAAGATGATGCTTGTTTTATTTCATTTCATGTTTCGTTTATTTTATAGCATGTGTAACTTCATCTGTCCACTAGGGACCCCAAGGTGGCATAAAGCCAAACAGATTTGACAATAACAAGGAAGAAATAGATTAACAGGAACAGCTTAAAGTCACATACTAAATGCCCTTTTAAAGTCTTTACCTATTTCCAGAATATCAACTATGATGATACGAGATAGGCTTCCCATGGGAAGGAAGTTCAAGAGCCAAGGTACAGCTACATTTCAAGCAGTCATATTGCATCTGGAGTGCATTGCAATGCATACATGGGGTAAATTTATGAAGAATGTGTTGCTCTAATTAAATAACTTGTTTCATAACTAATCTTTGGTACTTTAAAAAAGCAAGGGAAAGAGATAAATTTAATAAACTAAATATTCAGAGTGGGAGAATGGAAATGACATAACACCAATAAAAAAAGAAAAAATGTTGGCTAATATGATAAGAGAGGATAAAAAATAGAAGTGGTAGAAGAGGGGAAGGCAAACAAAATTTATTTGCTGATGATACGTTATTAATAAGTAAGAACCCATTGACAAGTATTTATAAATTACAAAAACATTTAAGGGCTTTTGAGGAAGCAACAGGCTTAAAGGTAAATTAGAATAAATCTGAATGTATGTTGGCAAATTATAAAGAGGAAGAGAAAAAGTTGTTCAAGGAAGTATTTAAAGGTAAATTAACAAATAGTATTAATTAATTGGGGATAACATTAACATGGGATTTACAAGATCTGTTTAAAATAAATATAGAGAAAGTAAAGAAAGAGATTACTGAACAAATAAACAAATATCAAAAATTAAGGATTTCCTGGTCTGGAAAGATTTCAGTACGTAAAATGAAAACTATCCTTAAACTGATTTTTTTTTAATTTTGGATGTTACTTTTAAAATGAGATGAAAGAGAGCTAAAAGGGATCCAGGGGAAAATAAATATATTTTGTATCGGTAAGATTTTATGGTATATATCACAAAAAGAGGGTGGTTTAGGTTTACCCAATGTTAAGCTATATTACATAGCCAATCAGTTAAGACGTATTCCAGATATAATAATAGAAAATGATTATCTAATTTGGAGAAACCTAGAATTTACGCAAAATAATGTAATTTTTTAGGGGAGACATAAAAACTCAAATGACAAAGATAACTATTCCATTCTTGAAAAACATGATGGAATGCTCGAAGATCTTTAGGGACATTCTAAGTCCATTGGTTTCACCTTTGATTTGAGTAACATATATTAATTTAAAAGGGAAGTTCAATATGGTACTGGAAGATAAAAAAGTTATATATTTGCAGGACTGGTTAAAACAAATGCAGAAAAGACAAAGGAGAGATTAGGAAAAACTATTTCCTGGTAGAATATTATACAAATGCAAAATTGGACTAAAGAATCGATAACTAAAGTAGGAGATTGTAGAAAACTGACTCTGTTTGAAGAAATTATAGATAGAAGAAATAAGATAGAGAATAAAGAACAAAGAGAAGGTATAGTAAGTGAAATATACAAGTTATTAATTCAGGAGGAATATAAAAGCAAGCTAAAAGAGAGATGGCAAGAAGATATTAATAAAGGAATAAAAGACAAAGAATGAGGAAATGTGGAATAAAAGAATAGTGAAAAGTATGTCAGTGAGAGTAAAAGGAAATTGTTATAAAGTATATTGGAGATGGTATATAACACCTGCGAAGTTAAATATAATAAATAAAGAAATATCTCCAATATGCTGGAAATGTAAAAAAGAAAAAGGGACATATTTACACATGTGGTGGGAGTGTGAGATAAGGAAAATGGAATGGATTTTGGTTTTTAATGAAATACAAGAAATATTAGGGGGAAAGATTCAAATGTCCCCACAATTGATATTGTTAAATATGGTTGCAGATATACAATTGAAGAAAGAGAAGGGGGAATTGGTAGTTATAATGAAAATGACGGCAAGGTTTATTTTTGCCAAGTATTGGAAATCCAACAAGCAAATAACATTGGAGTAATGGAATAAGGATTTATGGAATC
Source organism: Phrynocephalus versicolor (assembly GCA_023846285.1). Classification (NCBI taxonomy): domain Eukaryota; kingdom Metazoa; phylum Chordata; class Lepidosauria; order Squamata; family Agamidae; genus Phrynocephalus; species Phrynocephalus versicolor. The sequence continues at coordinate 55,297,964 of JAHTLZ010000237.1, forward strand.
TGGCTATTAATCATAAATTGACTTGTGAAATTAAAATTAAAAAAAGGCTTGAGAAAGTCTAATTATTTTGATGGAATATGAGATAAACTGTTGATATATATATTTCGAAAAGGTAAAGGGTATACACCCGGAGAAGATTCAATGTATTTCTGGAGGGAAATGGGCTGGTCAATACCACAAGAGTTGTAATTTTGTTTAAGTCCTGAGTGAGGGGTGGGTTGCACGGGGTTGTTTTTTTTTTTTGTCCTATTTGCTTGAGTTTTGTTCAATGTTTTTTCCCTTCACTGTATATTATTTTACATTTTTATTGTAGTTTTATAATTTTAATAAATAAAATTTAAAAAGTAACTAGATGTCCTGCCCCACCCACCAGATGCACTGTATTCTTGGGGGTGGGAGGGAGTGCATGCTCATACACTCCCATGGTCCTTGGTCCTACCTCTCTCTTTTCCACTGTCCTTACATACATAAAAGCACACACGACACACACACAACAAACACAAACACACCTGTTGTCCACGCCACTTTCTCATCAGCTGGGCGCATGTGCAGGCTCACTTCACCAAAAGAACAACCCTCCCACAAAGAGGCACTTACGGTATGTTCTCTCTCCCCCACCCCCAACACACACACACACCTGTCTTTCCCTCCTCTGGCTGGCATGTCACCTGCTCCTCCCAACTCCTCCACTTCCACCTCTTTCTCCTCTGGGGAGGTGCACAAAAGGGCCCCGGGGCTGGGCACGCGAGGGGCACTCTCTGGGGGCGGTGGACTCCCAACACGCCTCTGTTGTTTCCACCAGCCTTGCTCCCACTGATCTCGGCAACGCCATGTCTCAGTCCTGCACCAGGCCAGCACGCAGGGGGGAGAGGAGGTGCCAATGCCAATGGCAGGGCTTCCGATTGCCTTTTCTGGAGGGAGGCTCATGGGTATGTGGAGCTTGAGGCACACTCTCAATCTTACCAGCTCCTCTAACACCCTCAGACCTCTGTGCCCTGGCAGTTTTGCCACCCCGTCCCTCCCCAAGCTACGCTAGTGCTTGGAGTAGATGCAGTTGAAGCTGGAAGGCACCCATATCAAGAACTATGAAGTACAGTGGTACCTCTTAAGACAAATGTCTCATAAGACAAAAAAATTGTAGGAAGAAAAAAAATTCCAGGAATAGGCATGATTTTCATGACAAAAATATTCCCTATGAGCTGCTTCACAAGACAAAAAAAAACATTCTGTGTGTACCCAGAAATAAACACAGTTATTTTTGTCTTTATTCTGTCCTCTGGAATGGGTTATTCCATCCCCAATGCATTCCTGTGGGGAATTGTGTTTCCTAAGACAAAATTTTCCTAAAATGAAGCGACCTATAGCCTCCAGAATGGATTAATCCACTTTCAATGCATTCCTATGGGAAACTACATTTCATAAAACCATATTTTCTTAAAACAAATTGACCTGTAGAATGAATTAAATTTGTTTTAAAAGGTACCATTGTACTTTCCCACTCAGCGCTACTTTGCTGGAAACAAGATTATTCATATTTCTACAACTTCCAGGTGCCCTTGGCTTTATATTTCTTGAAAATTCACCTGGCTTGTCAACATCATTTACAGGATACCTTCTAGTGCTCAATACCACTCATACTTGTTGAAAACCAGCCCTGACAGTTGCTTTGTGTTTATGTTAGAAATGTTTAACTGATGGAAAAAAAGGAATCAGCTTCTGGAATTTTCCCTTGCTTATTGTCACTTTGTAAATGGTATTGAGCACAAGAAGGTATCCTGTACATAATGTTGATTGCTACCATTGGTGTTGTCAGTGTTCAGGCTGTGCTTTGCTATGTAATGCTTGGCATCCTTTTTTCCACTGACAGTAACAGTAGTTAGCCATTTCTTGGTGCTTTTAATTGTAGAAACAGAAACACAGCATTCCTCACTCATGAACTGGAGGGGTTTTGAAGAATTGTTCTTTTTTTGTTTTAGGAATAGCAAAACAAGGAAGCAATGTTTCGATTTGATGGTGTAATAGAAATAAATGTATGTGACAAACAGTACTAGATCAGTGCTGCCAAAGAATGCGTATTTATGCAAAAAAAAAAAGAATACAAAATCACCAACTCAAGATAATTATTCTGCAGTCATGTCTTTTTAATTAGGACTAAATGCCAATATTTTAGTTGTCTTAAAAAAGCTCAAGTGCTCTGAAATAATAGCAGCTTAAATGACTCTTTGTAAAAGCTTTGTAGCCAAAGTGAAATCCTGTTTTATGTTGGGGTAGTCCATTTTCCAGAAGTATTAAGTCATAAATTTTTTTAAAACGCACAATCCAAACAGCATTTCCACTGATTAAGGGGGGATATTTAGGTTTACTGGGAAGATTTCCTCCCTACTAAGTGATATTTTAGTTCTGGGTGGATAACATCCTTGTGGTGTTTCTTCACCTATTTGCAATACAGGCCAGGAGAAAAGCCACATCAGTGGTGAAAACTGGTTTGGTTTGGACATGTCCTGCATGCCGATGAGGAAATTCTGGCCCAAAAGGGTCAGCAGATCCCAACTGAGGGGTCGTCCAAAACAGTGCTGGACGAACACCCTTGAGAATGAAATGAAGTCCCAGGTTCACCCAGACCTAGCCCATGACCATGCCAAGTGGAAGGCCAAAACAAGAATACAGACCACACCACCAAGTGGGACAAACGTTAAGAAAAAGAAGAAAGCGAAGTGGTAAAAATTAGTAGCTGCTACAAATGTCTCCACAGCAGGTTCCATGGTGCAAACTATTTTCCTGGAGCATTTCTAAAAGCACAGATGAGTCTTTCCTGGCAATTGTGTTGTCCATCCCTGTTTAAAAATGCTGGGTGGATACTGTAGGTTACTGGTTTAATTATCTGGCTGTGGAGCCAGAGTTTGGTTTGATTCACACACACTGTGCCTCCTCTGGGTAAGCTGCCCAGTCCTCAGGCACGTCCAGAAGAAGGGAATGGTCAATCACTTCTGAATATTCTCTACCTGAATACCCTGAAAAGGTTGCCATAAGACGGAATTGACGTGACAGCACCGAATTATTTTAATATCCTTGTTTTAGTTGGGATTAATAATAATACAGGAGGCATTAATGTTGTTGATGGGAGAACACAAGTGTATATAATATGTTTTGTTTATTACAGGTCATAATGTTTATTTTTCAAACTGTGAAATGCATAGGAATTTATATTAGCCACACAAAGAATCAAATAGGAGAGAAAATCTATTTGTTTCTTCATGGGTCCATCAGGATGTTAAGAGCTTTGGCATCTTGAGTGATTGCTTTTCAAACTTGGTCTTAAAATAAGCAAAAGCACATATGGTTGTATGGGTTGCTATCCTTAAAATAATGTCAACATGAGTTCATGCTGTATGCTAACAGGAATGAACCACTGCTTCCGCTGAGGGATGCACATTGAAAATTCCAGGTGATGTTTACTTATTCCAACAATACGATGCAATAAAATAAGGAAAAGTCAGCTGGGAACAATTTTACATGACAATATAAACAACTAGTCACCATGCTATTTTTCTCTCCCTCTGGGATCTTCTCATTTTAGATAAACCAAACCAATAGGAAATAGAGGTTGAATCAGCAATTGTGTTTGGAAATTGATGTCAACCTTAGGGTAACATCTGGTTTTTATGTATAGTACTGTGCAGTTTGAGAGCAGAGTTACTCAAATGGAAGTGAGCATCTTTTGAGGATCTCATTTTAATCATACATGTTGGGTTTAAAATGTTGGGTTTAAAGATGCTTTAGTTTAAAAAGAAGAGAAATGCCTGTCTTTTATATAGCATCATAAATATAGGTAAATAAGATGATATAGCCAGTAACCATCTTCTCAGAACAAGAGCTGAAGTGAATCTGAAGTAGTTTATCCAGGATCAAGAACAAGTGTTTACCTTGGGCAACTAAAAGTGAGTTAGAAAATGCAATCATTTTATTTTCCCTGTCAGCTTTCTTAACTCTCCAGCTTTCACACCCATTCATGATAATAGGAGATACAAGTGTGTGGATGATCTTGTTCTTGGTCTCTGGTGACACATCTTTACCCTTGATGATCTTTTCTTGCTCCTTCATCGCTGCTTTTCCTAGTCTCCGACTTCTTTTGATTTCTTGGCTGCATTCTCAATTAGGATTGATTACTGAACCAAGGTACAGTATACAAAATCCCTATTTCAATTTCTTCATTGTCAACATTACAATTGTGTCGTTTTTCTGTTGCCACAGTTTTTGTCTTCACATCTTTGGTGCTGTTCCCTTGATCTGGACACAATATATTTTTATTGCAGCTTAAATTACCATGTGCTTCCCCCCACCCACCCCAGACCACCACCCTATTCATTGATGTTTAGATGTGGTCCAGTAAGATCACTTTCATACTACTCCCAGTCATGTGTCAGTTATCCCTCATTGTGTTTCCACTTTTTTTCTGCCTAAATGTAGAACCTGATTTTTAATTTTGGAATCTCGTCTCATTTATTTTGGAGCTGTCCTCCAGTCAATTCAGATTGTATTCGACCCTGATTTTGTTTTCTGCAATACTAGCAACACCTCCCAGGTTGCTGTCCTTCACAGATTTGATGTACATCCCCTCTATTCTTTCATCCAAATCAGTTATAATGATGTCAGGCAACACTGGATGTAGGACTACCCTGTGACACCCCAGTTGTCACATCTCTCCATGATGCCAAGGAATCATTAATGAGCACTGTTAGCTTAAGATCCTTAAGCCCTTAGCAAATCCACCTAATGATAGTTTGGTCACAAGAGTATCATAAAGGACCTTGTCAAAAGCCTTGCCAAGATCTAGATGCATCAAATCCACTAATGTAACAAGTTTGTAAAGAGGTTAAGATTAGTCTGACACAACTTGTTTGCGGAAACACATGCTAATTTTAGTAATCGCTGTGGGAATTCATCACTTTCTAGACTAGATTCATTTAATGTGGGAACTGTATGAGGGTTACCCATTGTACACGGATAACTTCATGTTCTGCTGAAATGTAATTGGCACAAATACCATGTGTTAAACTTTTCCAGTTTAGATTATGCAATTCTTATCTCTGTGACCAAAAATACAATGACCACCAATTGAGGGATATTGGAATGAAATGGTTGCTCTCCCATGCTTCACTTTGCTTCAATTTACTACACTATACTACACTTCTATTCTGTTCTATTCTATTCTACTTGAATGAGTGCACTTGGCCCCTCCTGTTCCTCCCCAGTGAGGAAGGGGCAGAAAAAATGCCAGTGATGAATGGGAAAACTCTAAATGTCACTTTTACCTGGGATGTTTTTATATAAAGCAATACCTTAAGAGTAACTTGGTTTCAGAGAATTTAGCAAGACAAGAAAACATGTTTCTAAATTTTGCCTTGACCAACAAGCAATACAAGTAACTGGAGCAGGTCACATGATCACAAGTGAGCCAATGGTGTGTCTCTCTCCCCCCCCCCACCGCTGAATTGTGGGTGATTGTCTGGAATATTACATCTCAGACAGCCTGCAAAGTAGAGGGAGGAGAGGTATGGAGGTTTCCCTTGCACCAGCCACGAACGTTTTCAAAGGGGAGTGAAAGTTAGGTGTTTGTTTTAGTTGTCTTTACATTTTTCTTTAATTTGTTTTCAACATCCTTTTCTTTTCAAACCATTTCTATTCATGGGGCAGCTAGTCAAAATGCAATTTTCATGGCTGGAAATTGCATTTTTATTATAGTCATATTAAAATAAAGCACAGAGTAAAATCCAATTGTTAGTCCCAAATGGAGCAGATTGAAAAGCCAGGTACATAAACCATGGTGTGGACATGGACTTCTAGGCAACTTCTTTAGTGGGTTTTGCCATTTTGTTTATACAGTATGTGGTCTATGGGAGCCCAGAATGAATCATCTGAGTTTCCATTATTTCTTTTGGGGAAATTTGCTTTGATATAAGAGTGTTTTGGTTTACAAGCATGTTTCCGGAATGAATTATACTTGTGAAGCAAGGTATTACTATACCGTAACAGTGCACAGCCGTGGCCTCTGAGGTGATCAAAAGAGATGTCTTACCAGTTCTGAAGTTATTTAGTGGTATTGGGAGAAGAGAAAATAATTGAGGTGACCAATGGCTCCAGCAATTGAACATCTATCTGTTGGATTGTGTAATGTGAAACCACAATGATAGACACTTTATATTTGTTTCCCAAAGAAGAACCTTGCTAAACCACGTGTAATATCTTACCATAACTAAAACTTAAACACTGATTTGAAAACAAACACACATACAAGGAAACTGTACTGGTAGAGCTGAAAAAAAAACCTAAATGGCATTGCTGTCTTCTTCCTCCCCTCTTAATTAAAATCTTCTGGTGCCAGTGTGATTTTTACCTCCTTCAATAACTTTTTAGAATAAGCATTAATAGCATAATCAAAATGTGAGGATTCAGCCATCAATCAGTTCCTCTGGCAAACCAGAGGCAGGAATTGTCTCCTTTATTATATTTACTGATCTGCCCTTGGCTACTACTGAAATCTTACCATTTGTTATCACTGCTACACTCAGCAATATTCCTTTCTGACGAAAGCCACCACAACTGTCTTGGCATTTTTATAGCAACTGCCAGCTGGTGCAATGCTTATGCTCCCTGAGAGATTATTAAAATGGCTGCATTCATTCCCAGCATAGTGTGATCTTATTTAATTTCATAGTGAGGCAAAAAGTGATTTACTCTTTTTAACTTGCTTTACTTCTTTTTCATTTAGTCATGGCCTTCTGTTTTCAGAAACAAGGATATTTACTGTGAAGAAAATAAAGAAAAACCATTAATCCTCGCCACCACCCAAGGACTTTCCTATATATAATCAATTGAAGGAGACCTCAGCTATTTTTTATCTTCTGCTTGATATAATTTTCTTTTTGCTATATGTAAACTTAAAGGAGTGTTTTAGAATAGGAAATCAGAGGTTGAATGAGCAAATCGTTTACATAAGGTCCCAATGTAGCTTCCTTGATTTGGGGACGCAGAATAGAGCTTGTGGTACCTGGTAAAGATTGGGCCAGGAGGATGTAAGAGAAAAGGCTGATGGAGCACAGAAATGGAGTGTGAGAAAGACCAGCAAACAAAAAAGAACTGTGTGTTGAGAGAAAATAAAGAGGAGGAAGAGAACAGGTTTGGGAGGGAACTGAAGCTCATGCAGTATGAGTGAGTAGTAATACCGAGATGCCCAAAGAGAAAGGTCTGGAAGAAACAAGAACGGGTTGGAACCTATGTGTTTTAACCCAGGTGAAACGAATGCTTGAGTAGGAAGCAGGAAAGATTAGCACGAAGAAAAATGGAGAAGGTGACAATATGTTTTCAGGAGAATTGAGAATACTGGAGCAATGTTGCTGGAGGAGTTGCTGGGGACTGCAAGGTGAAGGGGGAAATCAAATCAAGAACGGGCAAGACATCTATTTTTACACCAGCAGTAGTATTGGGAGTAAAAGCCAAGACAGGGAAACAAACCCACCAGCAATAATAAGAACAGGAATAATAGTTCTTGTTGTTGTTATAGAGTATAACATTTGGAAAGCTGTAGCTGGGGTGGAATCAGGTGCCTATCTTGAAAAGCATCCACTCTTTGTGCAGCAGCAATGAAGGAAGCAATGTCTGTTTTGGAGTGTTTTTGTCGAGAAGGATTTAAAGGGACATAGCTGAATAAATTAGAGCCAGTGTTTACAGATCAATTTAGTTGTGTAATATGGAAATCACAGGTTAAGTGTCCTCAGGTTAAGGGATGCTCTCTCAATCTAGAGCAGTGATGGCGAACCTTTTAGAGACTGAGTGCCCAAACTGTGATTCAATACCCACTCATTTTTCACAAAGTGGCAATACAGCAATTTAACCTGAATACAGGGGGCTGTGAAGGGGCGATGTTGGGTGCCCACAGAAAGGGCTCCGAGTGCCACCTTTGGCACCCGTGCCATAGGTTCGCCAACACTGGTCTAGAGGGTTTCTATTTTTGCAGTTGTCTGTTTTTAAGAGAGTCTCATGTCTTGAAAATTGATGCAACCTTATCCCTCAAACATGTCTACTCAGGAGTCTTACTGAGTTCATCAGAATTTGATGCATTAGTAGTTACAGCAAGGACCATAATTCTTGTTTCACAACTTCTGTTCTCCTGTTTCGTAGGGAAAATGTTTAATTAAGAAAAAAGGAATTTTTGCAAGCAATTGACAGCTCCAGAAACTGCCTTTTCCTTTTCTCTCCAGCATTTCAGTGATTTTTGCTTGTAGCTGTGTTAAGGGGCATTGATTTTATTTACAGTGGAGAGCGAGCATAAATCTTAATCAATGTTTCATTCCTGAATAGAGTGAGCAAGAGTTGAAAAGTTACTGGTGTTATACTCGATGTAAACTTCTGTGTTTTTTGTGTTGTGATGAATCTAAAGCCTTGTAGATTCATTCCTGCTCAATAACAAATAAAATAAAATTTATCCTCATATAAAGTTTTCTGTGACCGGTAATAGGGTTTTTTAAATAATTGATTAGAAATCCTGGAGAGACATTATTCTGGATAGGAGAGAGGGTTTAAAGCACAAAGGAGAAAAAGTTAATTTAAACTGATGTTTGGTAAAAATTCCCCTTTGAGATCCTGTTGTGTAATTGAACAGATTAAGAGAACTGACAGTAACTTCACAGTGTGTCTAAGTGGAGGTCTCTACGGGTCAGCTCTCGGATCCTGTGCCGGCACATTAAACAAGTTTGTCAATTTTCCATCAGATTGATTTTTCTCACAGGTCTGGAAGCCTCGTCTCATTTCATCTTATTTCCACAGGGGTTCTTAACATTGCAAACTGCCATTTACTTTTGTCTCAGAGTGTGAGGAATGATTTTTATCTCAGAGTAGCAATCAAGGCATGAAGCTTCTACAACACAGCCCTGTGTTTACTAGGTAGCCCATTTTATTCATTGTGTTCTTTTGGCATGGGAAGGGGTTGTTCTTGTTTGTTTTTTTTTCCTACAGAAGACTTCTCTTTGTAGAGCAAACAAGTAAAAATTATTGCGCTGTCATACTTTGGGAAATTATTTACATAGTGATCCCTAATGTGTTTTATGAAAGAAAGAGTTTTTTTCTTTTCTTTTACAATTTCAAACCTAATGAAAGAGCAGCATGACAAAATATGGTAACCCCCAAGGGTCATATAAAACCATATTAACATCTATTTTCATGTCAGGGGAAAATGACCCCACGCCTCTAGGGGTTGTCAAGGAAAATTACATGCATGAATAAATGAGAAAACATACCTCTTAATGATCAAATGCCTTTAAATACCCTTGCAGCTTTTAAAATCTCGTTCTTGATTTCTACTTCATATGGAACAAGAATAAAGTGGAAATAGAGATTGACCATAAGATCACACGGGTCCTGATCTACAGCTTTATAAGGTGCTAACCCAATTTTTATGCATTAGCAAACTGACAACTATCAGAGGACAAGTTATTACCTATTGGAAGCAGATTTCCCAGTTTCATAAATAAAGAAATTAAGTATTGTACCACTGTTGTCAGTACCTCATGTTCACTGACATGAAAATGAGCTAAGATTTTGAACAGGTAGGAATGAATAGTGGAGCTGCATATTATTAAATAATAATTATTTCATACAGCACATAAAACATAATAACAAAGAAGAAGAAAAATCTTGTGGCACCTTGCAAGTCAGCAGATTTATTTTAGCAGTAAATTTCTTGAATAAATTTGCCATTCTTAAATTAACTCTTGAACAAGAATTTTTGTTCTTGTTTTGTATTTTTTATTATTATTATTATTTTGAGTATTTTTACCCTGCCTTTCTCCTTGGAAAAGGACCCAAGGCGACTTACAGTAATGAGGGACAATATCAGCCCGGTACAATTAAGACATATTCAAGATTGAGAACAGGGAATTGAGGGACATCTTACAGCATTAAAAGACATTAAAGCTACAAGAGAACATGAGCAGTAAAAGAGTGAGTAAAAATTCCATGGAATCATGCACAGTAGACCATCCAAAAGTTATGAAGGATGGAAACTAACCATTGAAAACATAGTGTCAATGCAATCACACATTCTAGTGAAACAGAGTAACATGGTGACTTCAGGGACAATTAAAACTGACAAAGTACTGCAAGAGTTTACTGAGTTAAAAGGCAAGAATGCTTTTTGTGTTGTGTCTGCAAGCAACTGCTGAGAGGCAGAAGGAAGAGTACAGGAAGGATTGATTCTGTCATGTCCACAGTGAACAAACCTGGGGGGAAGGGGATCCTGCAGCCAAGCGTTTGTGTTTGTATTTTGAAACAGGCAGTAAATAAACTGTGTTTTCTCTGTACAAAGCTGTGTTTGGGGCTGGCTGTGCTGCCCAACTGCAGTTGTGCAATTAAACACAAATAAAGCACTCTTCATTTCCCAATGATTGGCTTTTTTAGGCAGCAACACAATCTGTTCAAAAGATTTTGCACAAATTTAGCAATAATGCATTTTTTCTGTCACAAGGAACAAGGTGACAGGAGCAATTCTGTAGCAGTGTACCTGGACTGTATTTTTTAAAATGATTATAAGCATAATTTAATATACATTATGAAGGGCTGTTCCTTACCAAATGCAGACGGTTATGTTTGCACTTTTGAGCTCATGTTTCTAAAGCCAGAGATCTTATAAAGTAATGCTTTTGAAGTAAAAATTACATTAGCTACAATGTATATTTCCAGGACCACAAATTAGGTTATTACTTAGTACAAGGAAATGGAAATTGGAAATCAGTTAAATGGTTGAGTGGAAATTGAATTCTAATCTCTTAACAGCATTTTCCCCATTACAATCTGCTTCCTCTCTTGTAATGACTATTGTTTATTCTGTTGCAATATTTACCAGAGTTTGAAAATCAGAAAGAGCTTCTACAGAATGTAGGTTTTTAATAAATTCTGTGTAACAAAAGAAAGCTTTGGTGCTTTTTCTTTTTTTGTGTGTGTAGAATTTCTGCTTCTGGATAACCTAAGTTTTTGAATCAGAATACTGCTTGCAGAGCACACAAACTCCTTAGAACCAGTATAGAGTAGAGATACAGCCACTATTTAACTCGGACCTTTGGCTGTAGTAATTTAAAGACTTTGGCTGTCATAATCTAAAGAACAAAAGGTTAAATGTAGGATCATTATAACCTCCAATGTCTTCTCCAAGAAATGCTAGCAGTTGTCCCAACCAAATATGAATAAATACACTTCTGGCCCTAGCAACAACCTGATGTTCCTGAAGCTATTTAGGGCCCAAGAGCAGCTCTCAAGCTGTGAACCTGATCATTCAGAGCATAACCCCATCCAGAGCAGAATGCACCCACAATTCTGGAACAAACAGCAAACAGAACCCTCATTACGATTAGCCTGAGCTGACCCACATCTGTTCCCTCATGGTTTTTAGAGAACATTTTAGAATCTCCAGTCCGCTTGCTACCATTTGACACAGAGAGAGAGAACCGAGTGGTATCATCATAGACCAGATATGGACAAGGATACCTGGAGGACCAAAACAAAACCCTGGGGAACTCAAATGCTTAATGACCTTGAAGCCAAGCAACTCTCTTTCACCACAACCTTCTGGAATATTGAGCTATAGGATCAGAATATCTTTGGACTACAGCTCTGGAAACTGCACGCTGCATGCAGTTTGAAAAGTAACTTTGCAACGCTCTGCTTCGGCTCTGTTGAAGGCTAGTTCAGAGGTTCTCCTGCTTCTGCAGACACCTATTGTTCAGCTTTTGTGTGGATTCCACTCTGCAGCTGTCCTTTAGCCTTCTCTGCACAGTTTCTGCTGAAAGTATATAGCCTTACAGTCCAGCCTGACCTCTTTCAGCTTCAGGTCAGCAAGTCATCTTGGCTCTGAAACTCTCCCATTCCCTCTCCAGTACTGGCACACTCACTGACTGACAGCTTTGTGACTAGCTTTTTGTTATTTCCAACCCAGAAGCACAGTTCAATCAAAACTTGTACTCTGCCAGTCTGACTGTTCATTGGCCTATAATTAAATACCAGTAAATTGCAATAGACAAGCTACTCTTGGACCAATCACTGACTGGCCTTTTGTGCTTGTATGATAGAGGTCCCTGTACTGTGTTGATGTAGGGCAGGCCTGCCCAAAGTCCAGCCCAGGGGGGGGAATCCGGCCCGCCAGGCCATTCTGAGTGGCCCACAGCTGGCTGGCCCACCCCTCCTTCACCCCATGTTTTTTTAAAAGAAAGTGGGTGGGGTTTGCAGTGGGGTGGCAGGGTTGGGGAGCAACCGGCCCCTGACACATTCTCAGCCACCAAATCTGGCCCTCCTTACAAAACGTTTGGGCACCCCTGATGTAGGGAACTCCCAGAGCCTCTTTTTATTTAAATGTAGCCCTCCCATTTGATAGCCATTCTTTTATCCAAACCAACAACACCACATCTTGGCTGCTTCGCACAAGGCCACAATATCACATTGTGATTTGTTTACAATTTTTTAAAAAATGTGCATTTATTACTGCATATATTAAAAAAAAACAGAAACAGAACTTACTGAGCCAATGTGATAATAACAAGTATTATAACAGGGCAAGAAGGGAAGGGTGTCTAACTCATTCTCTCTGTAATTTGCTTACAAAAACGACTTCTTTGACACTGGTGTGGTGCTGAAAGGTAACATCTCATTAGTATCAAATGGGGAACTGACGCAAACTGGCAGCTTAAAAGGAGTATTTTTTTAATCAGGATCACACAAGACGAGCTATTCTGGTTATTGGAAAATGGTACATGAGATCTTACAAAAATGCTGTGTTATACAGTTCCATTTAAACCAGAAATATTTCTATTGAATATTATGACAGAAATTAAGAATGTTAAGATAAAGCATTTGTTATTGTATATTGTCACAATAGCAAGAATTTCATATGCCAAATATTGGAAAGTTGCAGAAACACCAACCAGACAAGAACTTTTGGAAAAATTCTTTGAAGCAGCTGAAATGGACATAACATCAGAACTGATCAAGGACAAAGAGTTACAGAAGGCAAGAGACTGCTGGAAACCACTATATACCTTTTACGAAAAAGAACTAAATAGCTAAAAAAAAGAGACTCCAACACTATTAAATTAAAATATAGTCTGTGTATTAATATATAGAAAAATATTGTAAATATACCACTTGAACTTTCCCTGTTTTATCCTTAGATTTCCCACCCCACCCATACCCTATCCTATGTAGGGATCCCGATGATATGAAATAAATAAAAATATATTATAAAAAGAAAAACAGATGGTCAACACGTTTCATTCAAGTAACACCAAGCTTGGTCACATTAAGCTAGGACAAGTCAAGACATGCCATCAGCTGTTCTCTATATTTAAGAAAATGTGCATTATCTAAAGCAGTAATGCCCAAACTTTGGCTCTCCAAATGTTTTGGACCACAAACCGCACAATCCTTTGTCATTGGCAATACCAGCTTGGAATTCTGGGAGTTGTGGCCCAAAACATCTAGAGGGCTGAAGTTTGGACACCCCTGATTTAAAGCAGCATGTCATGCAGGAGTCATGGGGAAAAAGTGAAGGGGAGGACCACAACTTCTAGAACCCACCCACCTCCCAATAATCAGGGTGCTATAGTCTATAAAACATGATTTTTACAAACTCTGATTTAATGAAGTACCTATTTGGAGCTTTCATATTAAATAGCCACAAGACATTGAGTGGAATTCTCTTGGTGTAACTCTGTGGCTGTGTGTGGTTGTACATAGTGACAATGATATCAACAGGGGTTGTTCAAGTTTTCTGCCCTACTCCCCACCCGAGTTTTGAAGCTTCCTACGAAACTCTTTCAACTTGGGGAAGCCTTTGGGAACACCGAGACTTGGGGGAAGACTTCAGTATCTGAAAATCACCACAGCCATACAGACTGGCCGACTGACATAGAACTTTACACATCAAAGGGCCCAACAAATATATCAAATCCATTTTGACCTATGGTGACCCTTATAATGGTTTCATAGGTATAAAGCACACACGAGTTGTTAACTATTGCCTTTCTCTGGTGGCTCTCTGGGACTCTGCAGCTTGTCCAAGGAGACCCAGGTTGGCGTTCTTCCCATTAGACACAGTGGGGAATCAGACTTCCAGCCTCTGGTACTCAGCAAACATCCATCTTCTTTAGACTTAATTTCATCTTGTACCTCAAATACAATAGGATCTTCCTGCCTGAAACTCAGTATATTTATCTTAAACAACTGCAAATTTGAAGGGAAAAATCTTTTTATTTTCTGCATTAGAAAACCATTTCAAGGGCAAGTATCTTATTGCTAGTCACAACTACAGGGCAAACATCGATTCAGTTGGATTTCTGTAAGTGACTGTGATCACCTCTGCCAGGTCCTTCAGCAAAGAGAGAAGAGGGTAGGTGGTTGTAATGCTGAAGCTATTGATAAGTGATGAATGTTGGAATGAAGAAAGAAAGAAAGAAAGAAAGAAAGAAAGAAAGAAAGAAAGAAAGAAAGAAAGAAAGAAAGAAAGAAAGAAAGAAAGAAAGAAAGAAAGAAAGAGAAAATAGTGGTACCCCTGTCTCACAAAGTCCACATAGGCACCAATTAAAATGACAGCAGCATTCACATCGACAAAAGCACATTGAACTGAATTGATTTTAGAAGCAAGGTATTTTTAAAAGCCTCTTCCAGCCAGTGGAGGAAAAAAAACTTATTTGCAGCTCACATAAATCAATTTCACCCTTGTATGGTGTGATGGATAAAATCTAAACAAATTTAAGCGACACTTGCTGCCAGTGTGATAGCATCCTGTGCTGACTTGCTTTTCACCAGGTGATTCAGTCAGTCTGCTTTTAGTTGGGACTGACAGTAAGATACTGGCAGACATGCAACACTCTGTCCATTGAATACACAAATGGCTGTAAGTTGATTTTTCATTTCCAGTATTTTCACCTCACATCATTAAAGCCACTAGGATCCCCAAGAGCAGAGAAGAAAAAGATGCCTGCCATTAATATTTGGCCCTTTCAACACATACTTGTGTGTAGAGCCACTTTTGATACTACTCAGGTCAGCAGACACTTTGTGAACTTGATCCACGATGGCCATGTCCCTCCTTGTGTTCAGCTGGAGGTGCTTTTCATTGCTTTGTGTTTGAGCATCCCAAAAAATGAGTTGAGATATTTAGGGTAATAACTTATTGGGTAAACACACATTTACAAGTTGCATTTGAACATCAGAATTTCTTTTACTATATACGGGGAAGAGTGTTTGCATGGATTATTGGCTATAGCAACTTGCAATTTTTAATCCTCATTATGTGGCATTATTTCTAGCTGTCTGCATTTCATAGGCTTTATGGGGACTCTTTCTTTCTTTCTTTCTTTCTTTCTTTCTTTCTTTCTTTTTTTGGTCTCTCTCAGTAATTGTTCACTGTTCTTATCCAATACATTTTTATCATCCTAGAATAAACAGTAACATCTCAAATGCTCCTCTATTTTGTATATGTATTACAGTCCATGATCCCATGCTACTCTGTGCACTGAGAATACACAATCCTTTAATACACCTAAAGTGCCAAAAGTTAGAATGCCAGTGAAATGAAAAATGAAAAGTAAGTCATTGTAGTTGATCATTCAGGGTTAAATAAAAGAAAACAAGTGCAGAAAAGAGAAAAACTTACTGGATGGTGAATCTTATAAACTGGTTTGAGAGCAACACACACCAGTGTTTAGATGGTTGCATTCAATGACAAACTAGCCATGTGGCATTAGTTGAACATCAGTAGAAGACAAAGTAGATTAAATAGTCTAAAAATATGAAAGTTGCAATAAACAGAACAAAAAACCTCCAAGCTGATGCCCCTTCCCAAGCAATGTTTTAGAAATAATATGTACAAATTTCTTGCAACAGTAAAATTTTAATTAAAAAAAAGCAATTTAATTTTAATTTTAATTTTTTATTTTAAAAAGCCATTATTTTATTACAGATAATGGTGTTGTAACATTTTTACCAGAAAGGTAACATACTACAGGTAACTATGATTTGTAACATGTTACTTTCATGGCCTGGTTACTTACGCTTTCTGTTCTTTGTGTATCTTTCAAACCCCCTAATATGGAGCACTCAATGCATTACCAGAAACACCTCCAAAAATAAGAAGTCAAATCCACTAATGCCAGGTTTGTATCTATTTGTATGTTTTTATTAGATTGGACATTTGCATTCTAATGGCAGGAGTTGCCATTCTCTATAGAGTTAAGCTGCTGAAGTCCTGTTGAAAACAAAAGACATGGGTCTGTCAGCGTGCATGCATTTGAAAAGCTACTGAAATGTTTTATATCAAAGAACAGTAAGTGTTCTTAACCAAAGTAGTAGATACAAACTTACCATATTAATCATCTTCTAAAGTTAAGTATCTCCGACATCTGACACTTCCTCCATGCTTCATATTATAATTAGAATGCAATATGGATTAATTTCTTGTCACATTTGATTTTTATTGCCAAATTGTTGCCGAGACCAGTGCATTAGATTTATAAACTTCACAGCCTTTTTTCCAGCTCTTCTATCCTCTCATTTTTCTTTGCCCTTTCTTTATTGTTTACCATCTTGTGTACCTAAATATAAATGTTTAATTTATTTTATATTACCAAGTGCTAAATAAAAGCTACAAAAAGTTATTGTGATAAACAAATCCCTTCAGTTCTCTCCAAACTACCCTGTCTGCATCATAAAACAGAAATGTCCTTTATCTCCACTCTAGTTTACCACTCCAGGTAAGTTGTCATCCAGGTCAGCATAGACCTGCTGTACAACGAGTAACATCAGCACCATTGATCTGCTGCTCCCCATCCCATTTGTATGGTCACCCTCAACTCCCTACTACACCAAGATACTCTGGCTCCATATCATGGCAAAGGATACTTAAGAGTGGCTCATCTCCCAGGTTTCCACAGAATTATGTGCGAAGGAAGGAGGAAAACTCCCCAAGGGCCACCAGAAAACCATATGGATCCCTCAGCCTTTTGAGGCACACTGAAAGGTTTCATTACCCCAGCCATATCCCTACAGAGGCTCAAAGTCGTAGTAACATTAAACCCAACGAGGCAATGATGTCCTCATGATAACAGAATTCCACATGCAGATGATCACTATGACTAACTCCCTCCATTTTCATCCATATAGGTCTTTGTCATGCAAGTCAGAGCAGCATGTTCATCCAACATCAGTGTTATCTTCCACTGACCTATAATTTAGCAATAACACCTTCAACTCGGGGGGGGGGGACTATTTAAGAATGAATGAATGAATGAATGAATGAATGAATGAATGAATGATGTAGCCAGCAGACTGCACATTTTAATTTAAAAGTTAAAATGTTAAAACTACTGAGGTAATTCTTGCTTCACCAGAATTTTTTGATGGGTCATCCTGAGCACATCTGATCTCATCTGATCTTGGAAGCTAAGCAGGGTCGGCCCTGGCTAATACTTGGATGGTTGACCACCAGGGAATACCAGGTGCAGTAGGTGCCTAGAGTAGGAACTTGTAAGCCACTCCAGTATTCCTGCCAAGAAAACTCCATGGATACGGGGTCACGAAGAGTTGGTCACGACTGTACTACACAACAACAACAATGCTTCATTTGAATGAATCAAATCAATCTCCAAACTCATAAATGTCTGAGGTACTGATTGTGCTGATGCAATGATTTTTCTGTCCTCCAAAGTCACTAGCCACATAGATGGGTAACTTCCATTCTAATAATGTATGTGGAAGAAGTGGTAGGCTGGTAGCTTAGAAGGGGACATTTTGGCAGGCACAGATGCAAGCTATATCTGGTGAAATGTCCTCCTCCATACAACTATTAAGGTATAGGAACCCTGTCCCTTGTTTGTCTGGCTAGCCTAGATGAGCTTTCTCATTCCATGCCCTGAACTTTCTATAGGAAGTATTACCCTCTGCATGCCAATAGTTTCATCAAAACAAAGATATATATGTATTTTATGGAGTATTGTGCAACTTCACCCTTAGAGGGTTAACTAGATGAGACAGGCAGAGATCTGTAATGTTTTGCATGCAGGTTTTCTCTACAGGCAAAGGAGCAAACCAGAGTGAGTGTCATTGGATTTTTCAGGAAAGAAGAGAAATGGTTCAACAAACACAATGCATTTTACGGCTCCAAATTGGATGGATAGGGTACAAGAATCAATTCACACTTTTAAAAATCGTGTTCTTCCCTACCATATCATGGAGTTGTGCCTCTCAACTGTGAAGATGCAGGTTCACTTGTACTCAACTGTTTGTTGTCTTGCAGAAGCACTGAATCACAGTCTGACCTTCCTTTTCAGGGGGTTATGCAGATAAGAAGGAAATACTGTCTGTACTATCCTACTTTGAGTCTCTCCATCATCTGAAGTAAGATTCTCTAAACCAGGAGGTAACTGTGGCATCTAACTTTGTATCTTTCACTCCACAACAAACCCAAACCTTTTCAGCTGCTTTTATCTATTGATAGTAGTTTTTGATACTGATGGTTTATTGTGCACTTCTCTGACATTCTAAAAAATATTGTTGTACTACAGTATCTTGATTTTATTATCTAGTGTTGTAAGATTACAGAGAGCATTGGTTGAACTATTGGCCAATTGGGCCTTGCTCCACCTCTGTTTTCTCCCCGTCCTTCTTTTGGATTTTCAGAGTTAGCTAGGAATTTCACAGCCAGAAATATTGGAATTTCAGGGCCCCAGCACACACCTATACACATTTGTTTTTACAACATTCACAACAGGAAACACAGGAACACCACTATCTTTGTGGGAGCTGTAGGTCTTTGGGAGATGGCTTTCTACCGAGCCAGTGAGACTACACCTGCCACAGAGACTTAGCCTTCCCAAGAAGCACCAGGGCAGTTTCCTTTTTGTATATCCTCAACCAGAGGTAAGCACAATGAAACCTAAGAAGATACTCCCTTTTTCAGGTGAGTGAAATATAGGTCTGTATAAGTATCAATAGGCAAGTACAGTATCTATCGGCCGGAACTCTCAGAATTCTGCTTGAGGAGAATTCTATTTTGGAGTCCAAAATAACAAGCTAATAACTAATTAACAAGCAAATAAATGACAATACCGTTTTAGATACTCTCATAGAGATTACAGAAATATTGCTTATGAACTAAGTGTTTTCAATAATCTGAAGTACCAAATACATGCTAAATATTAATTACCTTGGGTTTTCCTAATTCCTAATTGTCTGAACAAAACAAAACAAAAAACATGTGGCACCTTAAAGACTAACTTTCATATTTTAAGGAGACGTTTCGTGGACACTTCCACTTCTTACAGCATATAGCAGCAGAATGAGGTGTGTAATCTAATATGTGATGAGATACACATTTCATACCAGATGCCCATTGGTGGACAGGGGAGGGGGAAGAGGAGGGAGAGATAATTGGTTGTAGAAGTGGTGGGAGGATTTGGCCAGGGGTCACAGATATGTTAAGCATTGTTAATGGGTCTGTGGAGGAGGGTCAGTCGCAATGCTCATGGAGCTGTGTTTGTATCAATCAGGATGGCAGCAGCTCCCGGAGTATCACCCACAAACAAAATCTGGATGAAGGCTCTATTAAGAGCTCAGTGTTTCTTCCCCCAACTGGAGAGCAACTATGGTCAGGTTTTGTGATGAAAGTTTGAGAGGAGAGAATGCTTTTGATTTCTTACCATGGATTTCTGTTTTCAACCTCACTTGACACTCTTCACTGTCAGAGCTGTGATGCTTTACTTTTAACTGAATTAGAAAGGGATTACATGCAGGTAGCAGTAACATGAAAGCTAAGAAAATGAAGGCAGGGATATCTAGAGCAGCACTTTTTCGTTTCAGTATGCTTTAAATGTAGCAATGTGGCTTGCATTTCTTTTAAAATTAAATGAAAACTATTAGAGGCACCTGATGCCACACGAATAGAACAACTTTAGCCAGGATGACTCATGCAAGGAAGGAAGGAAAGAAGGATAACCATTTAGTGTTTTCACTTGTATATCTCAGTCCATTGAATCATTTAGGCTCAGCTTGAACAGAACTAGGCAAACAGTTATAAAACTTCTCTTAGCCTAAACACAGATGTACAGGTATTTTCCAAACACAACATGAGCCATCTGTCAATAGAGTAATCTTCAGTAAAGGCCAGTTCCCCATGCATGGTGGAGCAGGAGGGGGGGGGGAGAGGCATTTTCAAGTTTCATGCTGATGTCTGAGATGTATTCCCAGCATAAGTCCAAAGACAGTTCTGAGATTTCCTCAACGATCAACCATGAATCATTATCCAATTGTGCGTACTTGTCTAGTATCACTTTAAACTTCCACAAGAGTGAAATGGGATGCAGCTATGGCTTCTTCCTAGTTCTTTTGCCCTGTGTCCTCATTAGTTGGCTCTCAGGAGCTATCGAATACATTCAAGCTCAGAATTATAAATTCCAGCCAAACAGAAGCCAGTACTCATAGACTGTATCATTGCCAAACAGAATAGCTAGTGATTTAGGGCATAGCTGGCTAAGGAGCCTATGAAAAGTTGATGGAGCTCACATACAATATATCACAGAAGTGAGTATACCTCTTCACATTTTGTAAATATTTTAATACTGTATATCTTTTCATGCGACATTGAAGAAAAGACACTTGGCTACAATGTAAAGCAGTGAGTATACAGCTTGTATAACGGTGTAAATGTGTTTTTCCCTCAAAATAACGCAGCAGACAGCCATTAATGTCTAATGTCTAATGTCCCTGCTGTGCCTCCCAGATGAGGAGGCAGCCTTTGTAGCCTCAGGCAAGTACCCCCAGAAGAGGGAGATGGTAATCCACTTCTGAGCACTTTACACCTAGGAAACCCCAGCAAGGGTCACCAGAGGTCAAGAGTGCCACTGAAGACACATAATAATTATTTATCATAGTGTTTTTGTTCCTGATGTGCTCAAGGCAGACTCTTTGTCTGGTAGCCTAAGAGCCAAACACCTAAAGCAGGAAGAGGTTCATCTGTCTCACAGACATCCTCTCTCATCAGTTGTGCTTCATACCACACACTTCTTTATGACTTCAAAAAGTGACCATTTGCAGTTCAGCAGAGATACTATTAGTAATTTATAAATACACTCTTCAAAATCCATCTGCCTTGGCAGTATGACAGTGTGCAATAAACCAACATTAAAATCATGTTGTTCCACACCCACTCCCCTCTCAGGAATGGTCTGCGAGAGCAAAACAAATCCAGAAACAAATTATTTTCTGTTTTTAATGAAGCTATCCAGCAATAACAGCAAGAGCTGTGGCAACAGGAATGATGAACTTGGTGAAAAATATCTGGTGCTTTGTAAACACTTAAGCCTGATGGCGGTTCTCCTGCTGGGTCTATTGATAGCTTCGGTGTCACAAAGCAAATACGCTAATTATTCACATTTGGATTGTTTTCTATCACTCAGGTTCCTGGCTCACCCACTATATATACATATACACTCTCAGCCCTCATATCAGTTTTAAATCTCTATGATCCTTCAAAGAGAATTGAAAACATGTAAAGCTCTCTAAACATGCCACCTTCATATTTCCTTGTTTTTCTTTCTTTCTTTCTTTCTTTCTTTCTTTCTTTCTTTCTTTCTTTCTTTCTTTCTT